>PVKA01034943.1:0-13577 GCA_004027165.1 Ctenomys sociabilis | reverse complement strand
CTGAGGGTCCAGCACGTCCCCAGCTGTGACAGGCCCCTGGGATGCATCACTGTTCAGCAGATGGTGTTACAGCAGAGAGAGGGGAGAGCACATGGCAGGTCAGGGCCTCACTGGGGTCGTCCTGATCCGGGTCCCTAGAGATTCCTGCAGACTCAGCCACCTTGCAGGAGGTCCCCTGCCTCCCCACATAGCCACACTGGGGATGAGCTCCTGACACGTGAGCTTTTCATGGACAAAAGTAAACCTGTAAGGCCCAGCAGGAGGACAGCATGCAGGCAGCCCGGGTGGGGAGGCCAGGGAATGAGTCCTGAGCACCCTACATACACCCCACTTGTTCTGGAAAATGAGGCTCTGCTTAATGATGGGGAGAGAATGGTCAGTGGCCAGGACTAAGGTGGAGGGAGCCCAGGGCCCCCCTTAGTACGTTCTTCTCACTCTTGCCAGGAGGGTCCTGGAGGCAACACGCCGGGCCAACCTGACCGGCCACTTCCTGTGGGTGGGCTCGGACAGCTGGGGATCCAAGACGTCGCCCATCCTGAGCCTAGAGGACGTGGCCATGGGGGCCATTACCATCCTGCCTAAAAGGGCCTCCATCGATGGTGCGTCCGGGGCTGCACTGTCTCTGCCCCTGTGCTCCCAGCAGCTGCTCAGGGACGCACAGTTTTCACATCTGTGTGGTTCATGTCATGACCTGGGTTCTTCTGGGCTCCTGGTCAGTGACTTGGTCCCTCCAGGCAGGGTTTGAACGAGTGGTGTGGGAGAAGGTACACGTGGGTAGGATCAGAGCATAGGTTTTATTTTTTTAATTCTGTGAATCTTGTTTTTATTTTATCAAAGCCGCTCTGACCTGCAGAGTGGTGTTGATCTGGCTAGGACCGACCTGCGGGATGGCAAGGAGGCCTGCCTGCGCCTCGCCCCCTCCCCAGGCTTCGCACAAGGGCTTCTTGTTTTCCTGAAGCCCTGACCTGCAGAGGCCGTGGTCTGCTCGGGGTTGTGAGCCCACAGCTGGGGAAGGAGGAGCTCTTTCCTCTGGCTTGTCAGCCTTCGGGGTGTGGACGTCCTGGCGCCTGTCCTTCAGCTGCCTCAGTTAGTGATGGCTCAGACTGAAAGTGGCTTTAGCAAGAGAGGCATTCCATCACCAGATGAGGCCTGACATGGCCTTCCCTTCCAGGGAAGGGCAGTGAGTCACAGTGGTGTCCAGGCCCGGGGCGTTCTCCCAAGCCCCATGCTCTGGGGTTGCTGGGCCCTTGTGCTTTTGGCCTCAGCTGCATGAGATGGATGCCACCGCTCCACCCACTCCATCTTTACAGTAGCATCTTAGCCAGGAAAAGAGTGGCAGGGATAAAAATAATAATAATAATAAAAAGTCCTTCAAGTGGTAGGGCTGAGTTTGCATCCTGATGCAAATTCCACCCTGACACTCCCAGCTCGCTCTGAATTCACAGTGCAGGACTTAGTCACACAGCCACCCTGGGTGCAGAGCAAGCCGTTGACAGGACAGGGCCGCGTGGGGGCCACCCTCTCCCTCCTCTCGTCTGCCTAGGCTTTGATCAGTACTTCATGACTCGCTCCCTGGAGAACAACCGCAGGAACATCTGGTTTGCTGAATTCTGGGAAGAGAACTTTAACTGCAAGCTGATGAGCTCGGGCAGCCAGGCAGACAACTCCGCCCGCAAGTGCACAGGTGAGGGCCGCTTGGGATAGTGCGGGGGCTGGGAGGAGGGAGGCCGGCCAGGCGCGTGGGGGACAGAAACACTTCCTCCGGCATCCCCAGGACAGGCGAGGAACGCATCGGCCAGGACTCTGTCTACGAGCAGGAGGGGAAGGTGCAGTTCGTGATTGACGCTGTGTACGCTATTGCGCATGCACTACACAGCATGCACCAGGCGCTGTGTCCCGGGCACTCCGGGCTGTGCCCTGCAATGGAGCCCACAGATGGGCAGACCCTGCTGCAGTACATCCGAGCGGTCCGCTTCAACGGTGAGCTTGCAGAGCCAGTGCCGTGCCCTCCAGCAGAGCGTGGGGCCTGCTGTGTGCCAGGTCCATTCTGTTCTGTCTCGGTTGTTCAGGAAGTTTCCATATCCTTTGCTTACCAAATGTTTATGAACCACCTTTCTCCACTGTGCTCCCTGCCACAGAATTCCCTGCATTTTCCTCCCAACAAGCCCTACAATGCTTTTCATCTTGCAACACTCTGTGTCCATCCAAAGCAGTAGCTCCTCCCCCAGCACCTGGCAGCCTCCAGCCCACCCTGGCTCTTCAAAGTTCTCCACCCTGGGAGCCTCCTCTAAGTACAGCATGGTGCTTTTGTGACCGGCTTTTTCAGTTAATGTAATGCTCTGAAGGCTCGTCGTGAAAGGTGTCAGAATTCCCCTTCTCAGGATAAGTATATGCCCCTGTACGTCTAGCCCAGTCAGCCTGCCTTTCAACCACACACAACCACTGGGCGGCGGTTGCCTTTGTGCCACTGTGAACAATATGGCACTGGAGGTGGAGGTCAGACGCCTCCTTGTGTCCATCTTTCAGCGTCTATTCCCAGGAGGGAATTGCCAGCTCATCGGCCAGCTCCATTTTTAATTTTTTCAGAAACCGCTGCGTTGTGCTCCAGTGGCCGCACTTTTCCCAGCCTACATCCCGGGGAACGCTTGTGACGTTGTCTCTCGGGCACGAGATGGCGTATCTCGCGATTTCATTCGCGTTTCCCTGCTGCTGGCAACGTCGGCGTCCTCTCAGGCCTGGTGTCCTTGGCCTTGGCGGGGTCTTGCAGCCGCCTAGGAGGCTGGAGCTCTATCTGCTGATGACAGGCTTTCCCCGCAGGCAGTGCAGGGACCCCGGTGATGTTCAACGAGAATGGAGATGCGCCAGGGCGCTACGACATCTTCCAGTACCAGGCGACCAACGACAGCGCCCACAGTGGTGGGTACCAGGCTGTGGGCCAGTGGGCAGAGGTGCTCAGGCTGGATGTAAGTGTTGCAGCCCCCGCGCTGAGTGCAGCCCCGGGCTTTGATTCCCAGCGGCAGGGCCACCCGCCTGTTTCACCCGCCACAGGTGGAAGCCTTGCTGTGGGCAGGTGACCAGCATGAGGTGCCAGCGTCACAGTGCAGCCTCCCCTGTGGCGCAGGGGAGCGGAAGAAAATGGTGAAGGGCGTGCCGTGCTGCTGGCACTGCGAAGCCTGCGACGGCTACCGCTTCCAGGTGGATGAATTCACGTGTGAGTCCTGCCCCGGCGACATGCGGCCCACGCCCAACCACACGGGCTGCCGCCCCACGCCCGTGGTCCGCCTCACCTGGTCGTCCCCCTGGGCTGCTCTGCCGCTGCTTCTGGCCGTGCTCGGCATCCTGGCCACCACCACGGTGCTGGGCTCCTTCGTGCGGCACAACAACACGCCCATCGTCCGCGCCTCGGGCCGCGAGCTCAGCTACGTGCTCCTCAGCGGCATCTTCCTCATCTACGCCACCACCTTCCTCATGGTGGCGGAGCCCGGGGCGGCCGTGTGCGCGGCCCGCAGGCTCTTCCTCGGCCTGGGCACCACGCTCAGCTACTCCGCCCTGCTCACCAAGACCAACCGCATCTACCGCATCTTCGAGCAGGGCAAGCGCTCCGTCACACCGCCGCCCTTCATCAGCCCCACGTCGCAGCTGGTCATCACCTTCAGTCTCGCCTCCCTGCAGGTGAGGCCCTGGCTCTCCCCAGACCGGCAGGCACCTCCGGGCTGGGAGGGGGCAAGCGGCTGGGCCAGGTCTGTCCTCGGCTTAATTTTCTCTCCTATATTTAGGACAGGGTGTACAGGGTTTTACTATGTAGATCAGACTTGCTGTGATTTGCCTGTTTTCAGCCTCCCAAGTGCTGGGATTACAGGTGTTCACCACCACACCCAGTCTCAATCGAAATCTCAGTGGGCCCTATGGGCCGGGCCAGCACCCCACGCTGGGGATTGAACCCGTCGCTGAACTCTGCCTAAGCAGGTGCTTTAGTCTGCTGAGCTATCAGGCCAGCCCTCACTTTAAAAGTCAGAGAAGTGGTAGCCAGTCAGGGTGGTGCATGACTATACTTCAAGTGTCCTGGGAGGCTGAGGCAAACTTGAGCCCAGCCAGGGCAACTTGGTAAGACCTTACCTCAAATAACAAAAACGTGGGGATGCAGCTTGGAGGTAGAGTGTTTGCTAGGGGATCCTGAGTTCCATCTTTGATTCCAGGAAATAAGGGGGGGGTGTATTTCTAGAGTCACTCTGTCCAGTTTTGGCTTCTGTGTTAAGTACCACTAAGCTGTGGGAGGCACCTCCTCTAGGTGGTGTGAACAACGCCTTAGGAGCATCTGCTCTGCTGTCTAGTCCTTTGAGGAGAGTGGGCCAGGAGGGCAGGCAGCCTGCACAGCGTGTCACTGCTCCCCAGCGCCCTGAAGTTTATAGATTGCACGAGGTCTTCCACAGCTTGAGCCGCCTATGAAGCAGGGCAGGCTGCGTGGGGCTGAACCTCTGTGGGTGGAGGATCTGCTCCCAAGGGCACACCCAGGAGCGCTGTGGAGAGGGTCATGGAGGGTGCCCCCCTGTGTGCTACGTACAGTCAAATGTGGCATGGCCGTGGGACTTCCACGGGGACAGTAATAGCAGAGCAGGACATGACTCCTGTTCTCTGGGAGGGCCTGGCTGTTATGGGTGCACAGGGAATTCGGGGACATGGGCTTGGACCATGGGACCATGGCCTGGCCCCACTGCGGACAGCCCTTTCCCCAGCTCCGAATCTGAGGCGCCAGTTCCCAGGCATGGCTTGGGCTCTCGGGCCTCTGCACACCTCGCTCTGCGCATCTAGGCTGTCAAGCCCCCCTTACGCTCCCTGGGCACTAGCAGGATGTTTAAAGAGCCAGCCTTCAGCCTCCTGGGGCTTCAGCTGAGCGCTGCGTGGGCAGTATCTCACTAGCGGCCTTTGGAGCCTTCATCCTGCCACCCGGCTGTTCCGACCGTCTGATTTCATAGGCAGTGAGTCTGCAGTCGGTGAGGGCCATTTGAGCTTCTGGGCCTCTGCCCCCAGCCTGGGTTTGACTTCCTATGCGTGGCCGTTCCCATGCAGAGCCTTGCTCTGAAGCCCGTGTCGCCTCCAGCGCTCTGCTTTGCGGCCCCTTGGCTGTGGACCGTGCCCTTAGGACACCCACAGGACGGCGCTTCTTTCCAGGGGACAGGCGGTCAGAAGCAGCCCTCCCTCAGGAGGCCGGGCTTGGCGCAGGGGCAGGGGCGCCATGCTGGCTCCACCCCTCCTCCCGCTGATAGGCCGTCTTGTGCACTGAGAAGCTTGCGCGCTCGCACAGGGCAGCCCTTCCAGCCTCAGCTTGGTGCCGTCTTAGTCCCTGCCCTCAGGTTCCTTTGCCTTGGCGTCAGTGTCTTTGTCACCATGAAGGAACTGCAGCTCCCTCTTTCCTGCTCGGGGCTTGTCCTGCCTCTGAGCTGCGCCAGGCCACTGCTGCTCGGCCTGTGCTCTGCGCGCAGTCTGAGCTTCACTGGTTTGGTGGTTCTCTGGGGAAGGAGCTGGGTTTGCCCGGTCGCTGTACTTGGCCAACCTAGGGTTCTCACCTGGGGTGGGGGTGGGGGTGGTGTAGTGGTGCCCGCCAGGCCTGGCCCCAGTTAATGTACCAGCTACTCCCAAGATGGCACTGTGGCCTTAACACCGTGTCCATTCTATAAGTGGAGAAACTGAGGCTAAGAGGGTGATGTGCTTGGCATCCAGCATTGTGATGGTTAGAGCATAAACGGGGCCATCAGGCTGCCCCACTCCAGCCCTGACATCACCCACAGCCAGCAATCCCCCACGGTTGCCCCCCAACTCGGTAGGCTGGGGCCCCGGACCTCCTGAGCTCCAGGGCCCTGGGAGGGGGCCAGGACTGACTTGTCGTTGGCAGAGGGTGCATCCTGACTTGGCATGGCCCCTGCAGGTGGTGAGTGTGATAGCGTGGCTGGGCGCCCAACCCCCGCACAGCGTGATTGACTATGAGGAGCAGCGCACCGTGGACCCAGAGCAGGCCAGGGGTGTGCTCAAGTGTGACATGTCGGATCTGTCCCTCATCGGCTGCCTGGGCTACAGCCTCCTGCTCATGGTCACGTGCACTGTGTATGCCATCAAGGCCCGGGGTGTGCCTGAGACCTTCAACGAGGCCAAGCCCATCGGCTTCACCATGTACACCACCTGCATCATCTGGCTGGCCTTTGTGCCCATCTTCTTCGGCACTGCCCAGTCTGCCGAAAAGGTACTGGGGTCCCCAGGACCGAGTGCTTCCTTCCTGTCCCCAGGGCCCAGTGGGCCCAGGCTGCTTCTTTCGTGCCCCCCTCGGCCTTGCTGCCTTCTCCTCCTCCTCGCCTTTCCCGCTCAGGTTCTGACTGCTCCCATGCTAGCAAAGCAGGAGAGCAGGCTGAGCCCGTCCCTCCCTTCTCTGGAAGATCTACATCCAGACGACCACGCTGACGGTGTCCTTGAGCCTGAGCGCCTCGGTGTCCCTCGGCATGCTCTATGTGCCCAAAACCTACGTCATCCTATTCCACCCAGAGCAGAATGTGCAGAAGCGCAAGCGGAGCCTCAAGGCCACCTCCACTGTGGCAGCCCCCCCTAAGGGGGAGGACAAAGAAGACCCCAAGTAGCAGGGCTGAGTATGGCCAGGATGAACTGCTCCCACCTCCCTCCTTCCTGCCCCTCTGGTTGCTGCAGAGTCCGGGCCACAGCAAACACAGAGAGCGGGATCCTTGCAGGCCACGCTCTGGGCCTCAGCTCCACACTTGTGCCCCAAGACTGCATGTCCTGCTGGGGGAAATGGCCATGGCCATGAAGCTGCTAAGGGCAAATGCTCGGCCCAGAGAGAGCCTTCCACCCCCCTCCACGCACGCCAAACTGGCAGTGGAAGAGCTGTGGGCCAGGCGGGCCTCGGGGCTGGTGACGCCCGCACCTCGCTGAGGAGCGCAGCTGGCTCAGTGACCCTGCTGCTAGTCACGGATGGCCCTGTGAGCAGAGGTCACCACATCCAGGCTGCGCCATCACCTTTGCAGCAGAGCTCCTCCCAGTGTTTGCCCTGAATCTGCCGAGCCTGAAGGGCCCAGATGCACTGGTGTGGGAGGGAAGCAGCAGGAGCCTGCTGCCCTGTGGTGCCCGGTGCAGTTGTGTTCCAGGGTCCAGTGGGGCTCACGGCAGCCTTTTACGTCCACAGTGAAGACTGCATAATTTAGGGTGGACCTAAAAACTTTCCTGGCACTTTTCTGATCAATAGAAAGTGCTGGGAATGTAAATGCATGAATTTTCATTTTTCAGTGATCTTTCTAACCAAAATCTAGACAGTTTTGGAATTTCATCTCCCTGGGGATAGAATTTAAATGTGTTGAGTTAGCTGTTTATGATTTTATACTAGACACTCTAGATGTAAGGTCTGCAACAAAGCATGGAAGAAACGCACACCTCAGGTGGCCAGAAGGTTCTCTGATGCCCACCCAGCTTTGACCGGGGGCCGATTTTCAGCACTTTGATAGCCAATGGGGTTGCAGACTTGCCTCCCCACTGGCAGGTTCCCGGGCTGCCCAGTGTGAACTTCGGAGTCTCATTTATTGCTGTAAGCTTTTCAGAATTCATTGTTTTGTCCAGCTTCTCCTGTGGGCTTCTCTGGCATGTGTTTCTGTCTGTATTAGTGCTGTTGTAAGGGTTTTCCTCCTAGATGAACACTTTGGGAGTCAGCAAGCTCAAATCTCCAAATGAAATTTTTCTCAGTTTATAGGGTTTTTTTGTTTTGGCACAGGAGATTGGACTCAGGACCTTGCACTCGCTGGGAAAGCGCTTCTGCTGCTAAGCTATCACCCCAGTCCCTCAGTTTACTTGGCATGTCTCCAAGTATGACATCTTTGATATACAATGAGTTTTGACTTCTAGTTGAGAACTCTTCTACTGTATAAAACAATATTCATGAGGTTTACCCCACTCTAAACTCTGTGACTTGGAGGGGGACTGATTTCCTGGTGCGTGGCTTGGCACACTGACACCTCAGGGGTCTTCCCTGAGTGAAGACTGAGTCCTGGCTTTGGGCAGAGACTGTCAGGTACTCTGTGCACATCTCTCTCTCTCTCCTTCTCCCCCGGATGGAAATTGTTTTCTTTCCAGTCAGTCCTGAGGAGCAAACCCTAAGCCTCCCAGTGCCAGGCAAGCCCTCCACCACCGAGTTCCATCCGAGCCCCCAACGGGACTCATCCACACACAGTGTGAAGGGTTGCTCACAACAGCAGCTCTCCGGGTCCCCTGATGTATGCAAGGGCATGGTTTCTCTGAGAACTTTTCCACATTCCATGCATATCCAAAATCTCCCTTTGATCATTTTTTGAGATTTAGTGGAGGACTGATGACTCCTGAGAGGTTTCTCTAGTTTTTGCTGCACAGTCTTAATCCCCTGATGTTGTCAGCCTGACTGAAATCCTGAGTGAAGGCTTGCGTTTCCTCAAATCTGTGGGACTTGGAGGGCATTCCGCTAGGATTTGGGCTCTACCTGAAGGCCTTTTCATATTTGTCATCCTGATTTATTTTTGTCTGGTGAAAACTATACATCACAGTGAACATCGGGGGTCAGTCAGCACTGGCCACAGTGACGGTTTTTGTCTCTGTGTGAGTTCTCTGAAGCAGAGTGAGATCTCGTCTCGAAAGAAGCTTGGCACCACCGCACCTCCCCACTGCATTTTCACGTGTGGTCCAAGGTGCTGGGACTTTTTTGCATAAGAGGGCTTATTCCTATTGTATTTGCATGCGTTGCCTCCAGTGTGACTTTATTGACACGTTGACTCCTGCACTGGCACATCCCTGCATGTTTGCCTCTGGGAAACACCCCCACTCCATTACACACACTGCCTCCTCTTTTAGTCAGTGAATTCTTTGATAATTAAAAATAAATATGACTTTCCCCCAGAGATTTGTGGTTTTTTGTTACTTCTTTTTACTTTTATCAGTCTTCAAGATTTCTTTTTTGTGTGCGTGTTTTTGTTTTTGATCAGGGTCTCACTATGAAATTTGTTATTTATTTATTTATCTTTTAATGTATTTGGTACAGAGTCTCACTACTTGGACTTATAGTGGTCCTCCCGTCTTAGCCTCCCCAGGGCTGGGATTACAGGGTGTGCCACCACACCTGGTTCTGGGGCCCACATGGCACGCAGGACCAGGGATCAAATTTGGGGCTTTGCACTTGCCAAGCAGGCACTTATGCCATGAGCTATCTCCTCAGCCCCAAGATTTTAAAAATGGAATAGAATGCATAATTTCAGGAATATCCACCATAATTTTTTGAATGAAACAGCTTTATAAATACTCTTAATTATATGGATACCTTTCAGGTACGATAGTGTACTCCTATAACCCCAGCCCTCAGGAGGCTGAGTCAAGCCTGGGCTACATAATAAGCTCAAGGCCAGGCTGAGCTACACGGGGAGACTATGTCTTGAAAAACAAAGCACAAGTTGTTTATAGAGATGCCTGTTTAAATATGAAAAATTCCAAAGTGTAAATTATTTTTATCTCTTGGAATCTGTGAAGGAAAACCTGCTCCAGTGCAGGCAGAAAGCAGCAGAATACCGACACTTACTGCGGGAAGCTCTGGGAGTTTCAAAGATGACTTAGGGGAACAGAGAAAGGAAATGCAAAGGGTGGGAACCAAGAAGGGACTGGCTGTGAAGGGCAGAGAAAAGGAGGGTTGGGGGGGAGAGGCAAGCAGGCCGACAGCACAGGGCCCCTGCAGGGGCTACACCAGCCTGGATGTGGGGCCTAGAAGGCTCTGCCCCACAGACGACCCCCCACTGGGGGTCGTCTGTTCAGGCTGTGGTGGCACAGTATCGTGGGTGGGGTGGCCTAGAAATGGCATTGCTCTCTCAGTTATGGAGTTGGAAGCGCAAGCTCAGGACACCAGTGCAACAGTTCTGCGGAGGCCCCTCTTCCTGTTCGTAGGTGACATCCTCTCACTGTGCTCTCTCAGAGCAGAAAAGCCCCGGGAGCATGCTGCAGTCTCTTATCTGAGGCATGCACTTCATGACCAAGAGAACGCCCAAAGGCCACCTCGAATCTGTTGCCCTGCAGGTTCCGACTTCAATCCGGGGCAAACAGCCATTGCATAGAGGACACCGGGTAGCCTTCTGTGCCCACCCTGAGTGGATGCATGGTCCCAGCCCTTCTCCGTCCCTGTACCTGCCATGCTCGTCCTAATGCCCCCTGCAGGTGCAAAGCAGGAGCAGGAAGGCGGTGTGAGCTGAGAGGGCCACGGCCCCGGGACTGTCCACCCACAGGCCTCCTGGAGTAGATGTGATCGATGGCATGTTCTGCAGAGCCTGGGTGTCGGGCCTGCCTGCAGTGCCGATGCCCCAGTTACTTTTCCAGTCTGAGTTTCCAGGTTGAGGACATCTCCAGGATCCACAGGCCTTGCCTTGCTCTGGCGGTTTGCACTTTTGTGTCCTGCAGGTGTACTGTGTGGCACTAAGGCTCCTCGAGATCTGCTGCAGCCCCGCTGCCCGCTGGACAGGTGACCTTGGCCGGATGCTCCATGCCTCTCAAAGTCACAGCCAGCCAGTCTCCTTCAGGGCCCTTCAGAGATGCCTGGGTCACCGAGCCCACATACTGCCCCCAACCCTCCTGGCACTGCCATGGCTGCCCACCAAGACCCCACTCTGTACCATGCTGCAGAGCTCACCCCTGCACCCCCTCTCCCTGGCCCTGTGGGTGGCCCCTCATCACTCTAATAGGTACCTCTGGCTGCTTCCTTTGGGCCAAGTACCTGGGATGCACCTGGGGACAAAACGAGCAAGCACGATTTCCTTCCTGGGACATGTGTCTGAGCTGTGGTGACAAACACTAATCAGCATGAGACAAATCCATATGGAACAGGCTAGGTGACAGGTGCTGCAGAACGGAGCACGGAGGGGGCTCAGCAAGACAGAGCCATTGGGAGGAAGGCCGCTTGTAGTAGCCCAGTGCAGGCTGCAGCGACCCTGGGCTATCTGGGGGAAAGAGGCCTCACAGATGGACTGCAGGGGGTAGAGACTCTGGCAGGCCATGCCTGGTGTGGCTAAGGATGCAGCAGAGGAGGGAAAGCAAGTGAGCTTCTCTGCCAGGACCCTGGAGACGCAAAGCCCAGCAGGCCTGTGTGTGTCTGCATCTCCTGCCCCCCTGCCTGTCTTGGCTGCACTGTGCTGCTGGGACGAGGGCCACAGGCTGCACAGTCCTCACAGTGGTGGGGCTGGAAGTCCATGGCGAAGGGCCTGGGGTGGCCAAGGTATGCTGCTGCACACAAAGATGGGACAAAGTGAGCTGGCCTTGTCCTTCCTAAGGACCTCTGCTGTGTGCCCGGCCCGGTCCAATGGTGGTGGCATTAATTTATCATGAGGCCAAAGTGCTTCTAACCCAGCCTCCCCTTGAAGGTCTCACTCTCAACACTGCTGCACAGGGGCTCAAGTTTCCAACATAGGACTTGGGACACACATTCACACCCCAGAAACACACACATAATGGGGAAGGGGTATTCTAGGGCAGCAGTGACAAACCTGCCAAAACGGCCACTCTAAGCCCAGATTTATTGCAATGTGCCAACACTGCAATTGAACCTAAACCTTTAGTTTGGAACTCTCCATTAACATCTTTTGTCTTAAAAGAAAAGCAATGTGCGTGCCATAGGCTCACTGCCACTGCTTTCAGGGATATGCTCACGTAGCTGCAGGCCTGGCAAGAATCCGAGGAGCAGGTGGCAGGATGGACATGCAGGCAGGAAGGGGTGCTATCGTCTTGGGAAAGACTCTTCTCTGGGAGGGAAAGCCTTCCTAGACTTGTGAGCCTTCATCTGATTGAGTGAGGCCCACTGTATCATTGCGCAGAATCTTCTTTGCGTAGTCAGCTGCTACGCATATTAGCCACATCTGCACAACACCTTCGCGGCAGCATCAGTCTGATTAGCTGAGTAGTACAACGTAGGAGCCAAATGACAGCTAAGCTATCCACCGCTCAAGGCACTGCATGCATGTTATGTTTAGCGTGGGCTGTTATAGTTAGGGACTCTCTTACACTGTGAGGCACAGAGACTGTGGGTTACACTGCAGGGCTTCTTGAGGCAGCCTGACGAGCTCGAAGGCTGCCCTGGTACTGTGTTGGGAGTAGCTTTATACTCGTGTTCAACACAGTGTTTTTTCCTGAGCAAGTTACATGCAAAATAGTGTGGAAGACACACGCAGCCTCTGAAACAACACTTTACAATCACACAAGTTACATTCTTATAAACACTTTTATGTGTGTGCAGACCAGAGTAGTGAACAGACGCCCGCCGAGCTGCGCTGCCCTAAGTGAGCACACACCTGCATCTGCAGAAGCATCTTCTGATGTGGCTGGTATCTGGGGGAAGGACAGGGAGGGATGAGCGAGGGCTTGCCCCCAGAGGACCACACATCTGATGAGACTCGGCTCCCTGGAAAGCTTCCCTGCGCCTTGGGAGACCAGGAGCCTTTGCTGTGCCCACTGGCTCTCTGCAGGTGGGGAGCCTGTGCTGTGCTTTGTTCTCTGTGCCTGGCAGGTGCCAGCAGGTAAGCAGCACATGATGCACCTGCTCTGTAAGTATCCTGTTCTGTTTTTTCTTTCCATGTGCTACAGCTATTTGCTAATTATTTGTGCCCTGTGTTTCCTATTTAAGGTCCATGAGCAGTGACTATTGTATGTAGGACAACTGTTGCTTGGCAGACATTAAATGAGTGGCTGTTTCCTCTCTGTGGCCTTGGGCTCTCCTCTCCCTGTGGGACACTTCCAAAACAGGCACCGCCAGCAGCAGCTCTCTCCTTTGGCCCTGGTCCCAGGCTGCTCACAGATCATGCAGGACCATGCTGTCTGGCTCTGACCTCTGTCTGCAGACCCAGAATCTCCAAACACTTGCGGGGAAACCCTGCACTCCTTCCACTCTGCCAAGCCACTCTGGGAAGACCCACTTGTGGAAGAAGAGTTCAGGGCAGAAAATCATGCTTGCAAGTGGGTGCTTGTGGCCACCTGGCACGCACACCTGCTCTGCCCATGCTTTGAGCCACGTGACTAGCATGTATCATCAGTGGGACCAAGTGTGGCAGGTGAGCATGTGTACCCTAGGCCATGCCACTGGCGTTGTCTTGTTTGACCATTTACCAACAGGTTGACTTTCACCTGATTTCCAAGCATTCTTTGTCTTCTGATGG
Organism: Ctenomys sociabilis; assembly: GCA_004027165.1. NCBI lineage: Eukaryota > Metazoa > Chordata > Mammalia > Rodentia > Ctenomyidae > Ctenomys > Ctenomys sociabilis. The sequence continues at coordinate 384 of PVKA01034943.1, read as the reverse complement.
ACATAGTATACTTTGACATCTTAAAAAAGATGGGGAGAGACTGTCCCTTCACTCTTGTCAATCCCTAAGAGATGGCAGTGGGCTGGGCCAGACATGTGTTGTGCAAATAGCCATCAAGGTGCACCTCCACTGCCTGGCCCAGGCACCCGGAATGCAGTATCTGCTTGTCTTAGTGAGCCCAGGCCAGGTGCCAGGCAGGCAGTAGCAGTCCTGCTCAGCTCAGAGGCCATTGTGACTGAAGCTGGGTGGTCCCCAGCCTTTCACCCTGCCTGCCTTGCTTTCCCTTAGAAGCCCTGGCCTGATTCCCCCACCCCCGTCTCCGGTTCCCACTACCCTGGTACCAGACCCCTGCCTCTGTGACTGACTGAGCACACTGCCTCCCTG
>PVKA01034942.1:0-23056 GCA_004027165.1 Ctenomys sociabilis | reverse complement strand
AGTTCAGGCTGGCCTTAAGCTCACTTTGTAGCTCAGGCTGGTCTTGAACTCACAACAATCCTCCTGCCTCAGCCCCCTGAGTGCTGGGATTACAGGCCTGCGCCACCATGCCTGGCTTGTGGGGGCCTGATTTTTAAAAAAATTCTTTATATGTTCTAGATAGGAGGCCTTTGTCAGAGGGACAGTTGGCTATAATTTTTTCCCAGTGTGTGGGTTCTCTTTTTACTCTGTTGGTAATTTCTTTTGATGTGCATAAGCTTTACAAAAAGATGAGATCCCCGTCACTGATTCTTTGAAGTATTTCCCATACATTGTGCTTTGTGTTCATTAATTCTCTACCTATCCCTATGTCTTTAAGATTTCTAGGGGCCAGGGAGATAGCTCATTAGAATAAGTGCTTCCTTAGCAAGTGCAAGGGCCTGAGTTTAATCCCTGGTTCTGAAAAAAAAAAAGATTTCTATCTACTTTTCCCTCCTGGAGATTTAGTGTTACTGTTTTAATATTTAAATCTTTGATCCTTTTTGACTAGTTTATTGCATGGTGTTAGACATGGGTCTGATTTTAGCCTTTGGCATGTGGAAAGCCAGTTTTTCACTGTACCATTTCACAGTAATATATGAACACCCATGTTTATAGCGGCATAATTTGTCATAGCTAGAACTTGGAAGCAATCCAATGCCCATCAGCTGAGGAATGGACAAACAAGATATATTTTTACACAATGGAGTATTATTCAGCTATAAAAAAGGATCAATTTGGGCTGGGGATATAGCTCAGTAGCTTAGGCACCTGCCTGGCAAATGCAAGAGTCCTGAGTTCAATCCCCAGTACTGGGAAAAGAAGGATAAATTTGAGGCTGGCCTTGAATACATGGTGATCCTCAGCCTCCTCTTGAGAGCTGGGCTTACACATATGGCCCTGTTTTCCATTTCTGGAGGAACTGCTGCACTGCAATGGTACACTATAACTGTACTAAGTTACCTATCCATCAGTGGTGTCAGAGAGTTCCCTTTTCTCCACATCTTGGCCAACATTTGTGATTTTTTTGTTTGTTTGTTTGCTCACAGCCATTCTAACAGGAATAGACACTACTGCACTTTGTACCCTGAAAGATAATTTTTATCTTTTATAGATAAATGGATGCAACTAGATACCATGCTGTTAAGTGAAATAAATTAGACCCACATGTGCAAACAAAGAAAGAGTAAATAAAACCTGAAGGGTACAACGGATACTGTGAAAAGGGGATCTGTTCAAAAGGAAGTAATTACTGAGGTGAGAAAGATGGGAGAGGGGTGGAGAGGGGGAAAGAGATATATCTATGTATATATGTATGTATGTATGTAGGATGGCTTGGATAATTGTACTGTGGATTTCTGTTGGTCTATGGAGAGGAGCAGTTATTGCTTGACATTTTTTTTTGTTTTCATTTTTCTTTCCTCTTTCTCTTCTTAATTTCTTATAACATTCTTTTTATTTCTCTCCCCCCCCATTTTGCATGCATATATCTGGTAAGCTAAACAACTAAGTTGAAGACAATACTATGCAAAAACAATGCTGCTGGATTATTTTGCTTAGTGAAATTCTGTGCCATTTCTAATATTTTATTACTATTTTGCATTCTCTTTAAAAATAAAAAAAGAAGAATGTAGAAACTGGCAAGTCTAGGCCACTTATTTGAGAAATGTTATCAGCGAGCAGAGGCAGGAAATGGGAGTGGCAAGGGAGAGTGACAGGGGAGTTCTGAGTAGTTTAAAAGACAAAGAGAAGCTAGGGGCCCAGAAGCAAAGGGACAAAGAAGAATGACCTTTTTGGTGAGGTGGAGGCAACAGGCCTTGTACAGCCCAGGACAACTCTTCCTTGAAGATGGGCAGGAAGGGTACAAAGTGCAATAGTGTCTTCCCCTGTTAGGATGACTACAAGCAGACAAAAAAATAACAAATGTTGGCCAAGATGTGGAGAAAGGGGAACTCTCTGACATCACTGTTGCATAGGTAGCTTAGTACAGTTACAATGTACTGTTGCAGTGCAGCGGTTTCTCCAAAAATGGAAAACAGGGCTATATGTGTAAGCCCAGCACTCAAGAGGAGGCTGAGGATCACCATGAGTTCAAGGCCAGCCTGAACGACATAGGGAGACCTATTTCAAAAACAGAGACAAACTCCTGAAAACAGAAGTTACATGACCCAGAAATCTTACTACTGGGTAGCTGAACAAAGGAAAGAAATCATGATGGAGCCAGTGAGATAGCTCAGCGTTCTAAAGTGCCTGCTTAGGCAAGCTTAGGCAAGAGCAGGGACCACAGTTCTATCCCCAGCACCACATGCTGTGCTGGCCCCGCCCCCAGGGTGGGCTGACTAGCCACAAAACAAAAGAAAGAAATCTGTAATCCCAGCACTCGGGAGGCTGAGGCAGGAGGATTGTTGTGAGTTCGAGACCAGCCTGAGCTACAAAGTGAGCTTAAGGCCAGCCTGAACTGCATAGTGAGACCCTGTCTCAAAAAGACAAAAAAAAAAAAAAGAAAGAAATCATTATGTCAGAGGAATATGGACGCCCATGGTTGCTGCATCACATTCCCAATAGCCAAGATACAGATTGAATTGGGATATTCATTGATAAGGAAATGGATAACAAAAACCATCTATCTATCTATCTATCTATCTATCTATCTATCTATCTATCTATCTATCTATCTATCTATCTATCTATCTATCCATCCATCCCTGTCACTTGTAGCAATGTGAATGGAATCAGGGGATGTTATGTTGTAGAACTGGAAGATACTATATTAAGTGAAATAGACAAATGTCATTTGTTTTCACTTATTCTTGGAAGCTAAAAAAAAAAACCCTGATCATATAGAAGTAGAAAGCAGAGTAGAGGTTATTAGAAGATAGTAAGGAGAAGGGGAAGGAAGAGAGGGAGAATGGGGAGTGAGTCCCAAAATATAGCTGTTGATGGCAGTAATTCTAATGCTCAGTAGCACAGTACAGTCACTACAATCCAAAGCTATTAATCACACATTTCCAAATAACTAGAGAAGAGTCTCTACTTTTCAACACATAGAAGTGATAATATTTGAGGATATGGAAATGCTAAAGGTCCAGATTAGATTGTTACGTTGTCTACAGATATCAAATTACGATACTATACCCCATAAACAGGTACACATCTTGTTTCAATAAGAACACAGTGGAGGCATTCTAGGAGGCTGAGGCAGGAGACTATGAGCTCAAACCCAGCTTGGGCAATTCAATGACTTAGAGAGACCTTGTCTCAAAATGTGAAATAAAAATTTTAACACTCCAGGGATGTAGCTCAGTTTGAAGCTGGTGGGTTCAATTCCTAGTACCCTGAAAACACACACACAGACACACACACAGACAGACAGACAGACACACACACACACACACACACAGTGTAGTGGTCATAGCAGCCACTTTGAGTGTCTGTCTCATGCCAGATCTAGATCCTGTAAATGTATTTTAACCCTCAGGCAGTGGTTTTCAGATAAACTTGGCTCAGAGTATTTCTTCAGTTTTCCCTCTGGCTAAACAATAGAAACGTCCAACAATCTGTTGAATTATTGTACCTGATCTTGCAAGAATAGTTTCTAATTCAGTTAGATTTGGACAAGAACATTGGTACCTGGGTTAAGTTCTTTGGGTGATTCTAACATACAGTAGAGAATGCAGTGTAAGGAATTTGTCCAAGGTAGCTGGTTTCCTAAGGTGAAATTTAACTCAGATCTGCCAGTGCCAAAGCCTGTATATTTTCTTTCCCTCCCCTACCCCTCATCTCTTAGTACAGGAGGCTGAACCCAAGACTTTTACACTGAGCACCATCACTAGCCCTTTTAAAACTCTTTAAATTTTGGAACACAGCCTCTCTAACTCTTAATTGCTCAGGCTGGGCTTGAACTCCTGGTCCTCCTGCTTCAATCTTCCAGCATGCTGGGATCACAGTAGTATGCCACCAAACCCAGTTCACCTTTTTTCTTTTAACACTGTGGTTCTCACAGTAGGGTCCCTGAACAGCAGCATGTGAAAGACTTGGATCTCTTCTATAAAAAATGTGAGTTGGAAGGCATATGCCCTCTTTAGGAAGAAAATTGAAACAGAAGGACCTCCCAGATGGCAGAGCCATGAGCCATGAAGGACAGTGACCTGAGGATCCATCTTTCCCCCAGAAGTAGGACTCTCACCTAGTCAAGAAACAGTCCCCATCCCAGGACAAGAGGTCCCTTGAAGACACCAGTGACTATCAGTGACGGTCTTGACTCCCATCCTTTTCCATTCTAAGTAGCGTGTTCTTTAGGTTTACCCATCCCTGTTCTTTCCTTGTCCCTTGGAGATGAACAGATGGTCCCTTATCCTCTTAGTTATAGATCTCCACATCCAGGGGCTCCACACCTGGACCTGATGTAGGAACCATCATGAGAGCCTAGACTTGGAGTCTGATGCCACAGTTAGATGGGAATTTGGGTTGTATCCATGAAGACGGCAAGAGGGTTATTATAGAAAAGTGAGGAACAAGTATTTGAGCAAGAGGGGATGTTGGGGTAAGTTAGATTAGGAAAGCAAATAATTGTAACCAATGGAAAATTCTATGGATGCTTGTGTTATTGTTCAAGCATGTGTTGCCTCTCTAGGGTTCCTATTTGCATGAGAACTTTTGGCCAACAGAATGCAAGGAGACCTGGCCCATGCTACTTCTGAGCAGGATTTTGAAGAGTGAACACTTGAGCTTCTCTTATGTCTACCTTCTTTGTGGAAGCTCCTTCAGCCTGGAAACAAGACCAGAGTTACAGAATATGAGAAAGAAATAATTGTTTATGGTGGTAAGCCAGTGAGATTTTGGTAATGTTTGTCATTGTGACACAATCAAGCCAATCCTACCCAATACAAGAGTAAGTGAATAAGGCCACAGAAAAATGCTTCTGGATGATTCCATCCATATAAAGCTTTGCGAGCAGAAAAAGCCAATCAATATATATTATAAAAAATAATATAAATCACAAGTGAGAAGAGTGATTATTTTTGAATGAGGGTGAGGGAAGTACAACTGGGGAGTTTGAAATTATTAATAAAGTATGTTTACTCCTTTATGAATGAATGATATAGTTTAAATAAAACAAACAAAAAATAGAAAAAGTATGGCAGAATGTGCTTTCCTGTGGCTGGGGAGATGGCTCAGTGGAATAAGCACTTCCCTGGCAAGTGCAAGGACCTGAGTTCAATCCCTGGTTCCGCCAAAAAAAAGACTTTCCACAAGAGATGGGGATGTAAACCAGAATGTGCTTTCTGAAGATGGACACAGCCATCTCTCTTATCCATAAGTCTTCAGGAAACGTGTTCACTGCTCATGCCTGGAACCCCCAGCACACTGCAACTGGTCTGAGTCAGGAATTGTGTTGCTGCAGATGCTCTGGACTTTCAAGAAGCTATCCTAGAGGTGCTGTGCACTTGCGCTTTGCCTCTTGGGTCTCACCTCCTGGAAACCCCGCAGGAGCTCAGAGCAGGCCCTCTGGAGATCCCACGGGCAGAGACCACGTGGGCGTTTGGGCTGATAGCCCGGATGCAGCTCCAGCCAAACCACCAGACATGTGGGTGAAAACTCCTCCAGGTGGCTGCAGCCCCCACTGCTGGGTCACTTCAGCTTCCACGTGTCTCCAGTAGGGGTCCCAGCCCCCGGAGGTAGAGAGCAGCCCCCGCTGCCAGTTCCTGTCTGGGTTCCTCAGCTCAGACCCCATCAGCATAATGAAATAGTTGTTTGTGCAATTAAGTTTTGAGATAGTTTCTTATGCTGGTAACTTACATTGCACAGAAATGCTGTTCTTGTTCTGGTACACCCATTGTAAGCCAAAATTATTGTGAGTCAAAAATACACTTCAGGGCTGGGAGAGAGGCAAGATTACAATTGAGTGGTCGAATGCTAGCCTATGTAAGGTCTTGGTTTCAATCCTCAGCGCTGGAAGAAAAAAATGGGCTTCACACTCTGCTAAGCCCATGAAAAAGTCGGACAATCACAAGTTGAATCATCTTAGTTCAGAGACTGTCTGTCCACACACACAGATTACAGCCGGAGCCTTTAAAAATGAGTTTGTATATACTCTCTGATAGGTTACCCATAGAACACCCTGTGAAGGACTCTGAAAAGAGATGTCTTTCCGTGGAGAAAAAAATGCAAAAATTAAAAAAAAAATCATGAAACCTAGAACTGTGGTTTTTGAGAAAGAACCTTCTTCTTCTATGGTAAAGGAAGGAGAAAATTAATGTCTGTGGGTAGAAGCAATCCTACTAGATTGCTCCATTCATGTGTTCATTCAGTCATTCATTGACTCATTCATCAAAGAGTTGAGAATCGCCTACAAAGAGCCTGACTCTCAGTGTACAGCCTAATCATGGTCTCTATCGGGAGGCTGGGTCCCTCAGAGCCCACAGGGAAAAGATGGATCAGAAGTGAAGAGAATTCACCTTGAGTGGCATTAGAACACGTGGTAGGTTTAAGGAGCTGTGGAACCCGTCAGTTGATTCAAACCCCCATTCTTGACCCTGCGGAATCTGGAGTAGAAAGAGTAGTGATTCTCAAAGCTTCTTGCCTCTGTTTATATGGGCCTCACAGGAGTCCAGCCAAATGTCCCAAAAGGCAAGCCCTTCTACGAGGGAGGACTGCCATCCTTGGGCTGTACCACGTAACCCAGGGCCTCGGCTGGGGAGGACACCAAGGGGAACTGCTTTGCCACAAGGTGGCCCAGCCACTCTGCCGGCCCGTGGCTCTCCTGACCCTGCCACCATGGGCTCCTTCCACTGAAAATTCTTTTGCTTGGCTCACAGTAGCTCTGCTGCTGTGCCTTGGCCTGGTAAAAGGCTTCCAGCTTCGTTTATTGAGCAGAGAGCAGTGCTCTTATCTGCCCCTTCAGGAAGATAGGGCAGGCAAGTGGTGGTGATAAAAATGCACAGGCGGCTGAGTCAAACTGTGCCACAAAAAGATAGAATTCAGTGTTCACTCCTGGCGTCTGTAGGTGTGACCTTATTTAGAAAAACAGTCTTTAGGATTATAATTGAGTTAAGATGAAGTCACTTTGGGTTAGAATGGGCCCTGAATCCCAATGACTGGTGTCTTTATTCTAAAACAGGAGCGAGATTTGGATACAGAGACACAGGGAAGAGGGTCATGCAATTACTGAAGCACAGATTACAGTGATGCAGCTAGAAACCAAGGAATAATAAAGATTGCCAGCAGCCACTAGAAGGCAGCAGCGGGGCACGTGTGTTGGTTTCCATCGTTGTAACCAAGTATCTGAGATAACTGATTTATATCCACAAGAGATTTACCGTGGCTCACAGTTCGGAGGTTCCAGTCCATACCCAGCTGTCCTTGTTGTTTTGCCTGTTACGAGGCAGCCCACCATGGCAGGGGCAAAAGAAAGTTGTAGAGGGAGCTGGAGTTCCGCAGTCTCCTTCAAGGGCACGCCCCCAGTGACCTACAGACTTCCCCCGGGCCCACCCCTTAAAGGTGCCATCATCTCCCAACAGTGCTGCATTGGAGAATTAGCCTTTAAAACACAAATCTTTGGAAGACCATTAACTATCCACACAGAGCAGTGTGGAGGAATTCTCCCTCACGGTCCTTGGAAGAAATCGATTCTGGCGAGACCTTGATTTTGAACGTTAGTCTCAGAAAATATATTTCTGTCGTTTTGAGCCACCAGCTTTGTGTTTCTCATGGCAACACCAGGAAATTAATGTCCCCGGGGAAAAATATTCCAAATGTTGCAGTTGTGAGTCTCTGCGGAGCAAAGGTGCATAGTTGTCACATACACGTGCCTTAGCGAAACACGCACCTCCTGAGTAGCGCAGTGTGTAGATGCAGAATTGGACTGGAGATTCCTTATCGACACAAGTAATAAGGCTTATGTTTCAGTAATATCTATAAAGTGCCAGGAACATGCAAGCGTTACAGAAATGGTAACTAAATATGTATATTAGTTTCAGAGTCTGCTCTGTAATGAAAAGGAAGCTCTCCTTCTTGGTGGGATTCCAAACATATGGTCCCTCTTCATTATGGAAGGAAGGGCTAGCAGCCGCTTGGGGACAGTCAGAGCTATAGTCTGTACAGAAGGACACAGACAGAGGAGAAAGTTAAATTTCTCCATTAAATGGTGAAAGAAAGCTCGCTATATTTATGAGTTAGAAGAAATCTTAAACGATTGTGCAACATTTAATCAAGTGCCTCCTTAATGTGCACTTAAACAATAGTGTTTGAGACCATTGACTGTTGTTAGGAGAGATATGTTGATGTATTTATTCTTGAAGTGCTGAGGATCAAACCTAGGGCCTTGTGTCTACTCAGTAATGCTCTACCACCAAGCTACATCCCGGACCCCTGTGTACTTTATCCAAGAGCTTCTTATAGGTTGTCAGGGAAAGAAACAGGAGCACCTTGGATGTAAGGGGGAGGCATACCATACCCCAGAAAAGAGGGCTCCAAGGGGTGAACTGGGAGATGCTGAGCCCCAGAAGTCAGCAGAGGCAATGTCCCTGCAGAGAGACCTGGCTACCTCGAGCTGCAGGGAGGTGGGAACTGGAGTCCCCAAACGCCACTGTCCTTTCTTTGATCCCGTGGACTCCTGTAGTACTAAGTTTCTCGGGAAGAGGACACATACATAGTAACGATGCAGAGAGAAGCATGGATGTCGAATACAGAGCTCAGAACAGTGGTGCCTCCGTGAGGGTGAGCAGAGCGGGGTCTGCAGGGGCCTGTGACGTCACGACGCTGCCGTCCCTGGGTGGCGCAGGAGACGCCTTATTATCCTCTACGCTTTACACATACATTGCCTTCTCTCATGTGCGATCTATTGTCAACATTGCTTTTCACTGAAAAGAATATTAACTACAAAATTATATATAATCATGTCCATTATTAGCAATCAGATTAATATCAGAATCTTAGCAGAGTACCAAATGGCCCATTCAAGTTATAATCTTACTTTACTGATATGAAATGATGTTTGTAACTCATAAAAAGACATCTGGGGAGATAGCTCAGCGGCATACACGCCTGCCTGGCAACCACAAGGTGCTGAGTTTGATCCCTGCTACAAAAAAAAAAAAAAAGCTTGAAGGCTGAGCATGGTGGAACATGCTTGTAATCCTAGCACTGTAGGAGGCTGAGGCAGGAGGATTATAATGTAGAGACCAACCTATGCAATTCAGAAAAACCTTGTATTAAAATTTAAAAAAAGGAGGGAAGAGGGCGAATGTAGCTCATTACGAAAGCCATGAGTTCAATTTCCTATGCCAAAAATAAATAAATAGATAGATAGATGGATGGATAAATAAAGACATAAGTTAAAAAAGCAGCTTAAAAACTATTTGTGACAAGTGTGTATCAGTGAATTAAGGAATATACAAAAAGTGGCACATCCATATGATGGAATATTATTTGGTCTTTAAAAAGAATAAAATTCTAAAAATTTCTAAAAAGAACGAAACAGATGAAACTGGAAGCCATTCGGCCAAGTGAAAGAAACCAACTTCAAGAGGACAAACACGATGTGATCTCACCCGGTGAAACGCTTAGAGCAGCCGCATGCCTTGGGGCCTCGGCTGTGGGGGAAGCGAAGTGTCAGCGTTTAGTTAGTGTGGAGTTTCAGCTGGGGAAGATGGAAAGCTCTGGAGGTGGATGGCGCTGGTGGTCATTCAACACTGCGAATGTGGGGGAAGGGAAGGGCAAAGCACAAAGGGAAACCACGCGTGTGCATGGTTACTTTTCTGGTGAGTGTTTCTGTGAATGTGTGAGAGGCAGAGACAGGGGGGGCTGACCGTCCACCCGTAAGGACAGGAAGCCATCGGGCAGCATTTACCCCCCTGTGTCAACAGTGGCTGTCTTTTAGCCATCAGGTTCCATATGATTTTTACTTTTTCTCTCATGCTTTTCTATATTAAAAAAAAATTTAACCTAAAAAGGAAGGAATCCCATGTTCTAGTGAAAGGCAGCAATGGACATGGATGAGAGATTGGGCAGAGTCTATGAGCAAGATAAAAGCAAATTAAAAGGAAACTATTCTCCAGTAAATGCAAAGTGTCCAGTGAGCAGCAGAAATCAATCAGACAAGACGGGCAACGTTAGTGGCTCTTCCTTAACTACTGAAGCCCGCGTTACAATAGAACATCTGTCTGTGGCAATGACCCGATTCTCTGTTTCCCTGCCTGTACTTGTCACCCTGAGTCCCTTCCTAAGTATCTTTAAGAAAGAAAGAAAGCTAGAAAGAAAGCTATATAACAAAAATGGAGGAAAAGAGAACAACATGCCAAAATATTAATAGCTTCCTCTGGGTCATGAGATCATGGGTACCTCCCCCACTTTGTTTGTCTTCATCCTTGCGTTTTCTCAAATGTTCCATGGTGAATTCAAATCACTTTTATAATCTAGAAGAAAAAGCTTCAAAAGACCTCACACACATAAAAGAAGCGATCATTGAATTGTACTTACACTGGCACCCACCTTGACTGCTGGGACTCCATTTAGACAAGAGGCCCAGCGAGTCTGTCAGGGGGGTCTACCCAACAGGCTCCTGTCCCTGGGGGTGCACAGGACAGATCTGCCCCACGTGTGGCTCCACACTCTTCCTGTGCCCTGTCCCACGGGGCACACGGCTAAGCACTCCTTGGTTCAGGGCTTTGGGGTGGTTCTCTGTCTTGAGCAGAGGGATGGGCTTCTCTGAACCCAGGTCTCTCTCAGGGTAGAAGAGGCTGCCTGAGAGGACTGAGATCCTACAGTCAGGGCCTTGAGGCTCTGAGACGAGGGTGAGAGGCCAGCACCACGAGGTTGGGAGGAGGAACTGGGGCTCTGTAATAGGAGCTTCAAGTGTCTCTGTCCCCTGAGACCAGAGTCAGGACTCCTTCCTGGTGCGGTCCTCTGTGATGGCTGCGGTGACTAGAACACCATTTTATGAACAAAGGGTGATCAAAATATACAGTGGCTGGCCAGGGTGATATATATATATATATATATATATATATATATATATATATATATATAGTGACTATTTACATTATTTTATTTTTTTTTACTTCATGTAACTTGAGTTTTAATATAATTTTAATTTTAGGAGCTGGGGAAATGGCTCAGTAGAATAAGAGCTTACCTGGCAAGTGCAAGGGCCTGAATTCAATCCCCAGTTTAACCAAAATAATAATAATAATAATAATAATAATAACAATAATATTTCAATTTTATAATGCATGCTTCTTTAAAAATAATTTCATTGAGAAACAAGTAGCAATGAGGCAGTTTCACAACCAGTTAGTAGGACAGATTCAATAATTAATACATTGCATATTGTCTTAGTGGTTATTCATTGTACAAGATGTAGACATGATGTCCTATTTCAACACTATTAGAACAAACCTCTCTATTCATTAAATTAGGAGAATGGAGCTGTGTATTTATCCTAAGTATTTTGAGTATACAGATACAAAAGGATGTTCATTTCTATCCCACTTGTTTGGTTAATTTTGTCAGAGATGGACATTCCATTGTTGTTTAAATACTGTACATACATGAATTCAGCAGAATCTCCCAATATAGTCCAGTAGTCCATAATAGTAGTGGGTTTTCCATAAGACTGGCAATGTCTGAAGTTGACTTGAGCCTTTCACAGCTCAGCATATTAATATGACTTTACTTTTCTGCTGGATGGTTAAGACCAAGATGAAGCAAGACCTATATAATAAGAAATGTAACTTTTGTATTTGATATGGTCAGTCAAGTCCCTTCAGGGTTTAACCTGAAGTCCTGTACTGCAGTTTGTAGATCCTTTGTCAGTGTCAGCCATGTGGATGAGTCACGGCTGTTGCTTGACCAATTTGCTCCTGTGAAAACCTGAGAGAATATTTTTTCTCCATGTGGCTCTCCTAAGGGAAACTCTACATCATTGTTCATTTTCCTCATAATCTCCTTGATCTGAAAATTTGGGACACAACTGAGTTACATGATGTTATAGTACAGGTTCTTCTATGTCCTGAGTCTTCACTGACCTGGAAAAGCTAGGGCCAAAATGTTGGCTGTCTCACAGCCCTTCTTTGTCTCTAATTTTCCATCTGCAAACTTAGGTTGTTAACCCTCCAGAGGAGAAGCTTGTTATTGTTACCCTACAACATAGGCAGTTGAGCTTAACCTCATTATCTGTCTGGATATCAAGCATCTGAAACATAACATGGAACAGGTGTTTTCTATCAGGTATTGAGGTGTTAAACTTTGAGTCCCTCCAATATATGAATTAAAAAATTAAAAAGATAAAAAATATTTAAGAATAAGCATTTACATACTTTTACACAGAAATTTAGAAATCTAACAATATAGAGCCTTGTAGAAGGACAGGCCTGTGACATTATTATTATTATTATTATTTTGTCTCTTGAACTCATCTACTACCCTTTTTTTAAAAGAAAAAACAGACATTGACTTGAGAGACAGTATTGCAGTAATTGGTATGTCATGACAATCAGTACATAATTAGAAGACCAGAATGGCAGGCATTCCAAGCATGACCCTACCATTACACATTGCTTTCTTCAGTGCAGTTGCTTGGTTCACAGGTATCAGCATATACAGTGAGTCAGGTGAGAATCCTACCAATTAACTGCTAGTTTCAAAACCTGCTAAAGATTCTCAGGACCATTGCCTTTCCCATCTTGTGCATATAAATGTATGGCTTTGCCCCTGTCATGTTTCCTAGCTTTTCTCCTTGCCCTCTCTTTGTTGCCTATTCCTCAAGTTCTTGCTTTCTTTTTAATTGTGTTATGCCTTCATATTTTTATTTCTTCCTTTGCGTTCTTGTTTACATTATTTTAAAAAAATTATTACAGTTTCTCAGAATACGCCCCTCTGCTTTGAACTCCTGTGTCCTGTCATCCTGGCCACTTTCTAAAGCAGCTCAGGCAAGCCTCTCCTGAGAGGCTTTATGAGGTGTGACAGGACTGGGGTGAGAGCTGCGGCCAATGGCCAACAAGGGCAAGTGCATCAGAGCATTCTGGTGGCTTCTCATCCACTTTATTCACCAGATCTGCCCCGTATGCCTTCCGGCTCTTCTGCACAGGGGAGATGACTGTGAAAGATAAATGGTTTGATTTTTGAATCAGCTTTGACAGTAACACCCTCACTAAAGGCACTCACAAACGGCTGTTTCCAGAAGTGCTTCTGAACGTGACAATCGAGGGGAAAGACTTTGAGTGGAATTCCTACCAATATGCCTTTTACTGTGATATATCTTTTAAAATTTTTTTAAAAACATTTTTGATCCTGCCTCCCCTTAAATTTTTCAAACTCTTTTTTTTTTTTTTTTTTTTCTTTTGCTGTGCATGGACTGAGGGCCTGGCACACGCTCACAACTGCCCCTCCACTGAGCTACATACACCCCTAGCTCTGTCTGTTCCCTGTACATCCAGCCTAACCCTTGTAAGCTCAGTACAGTGACAAGAAGTTCAGGACCTCTTTCCCAACTCATGTGTCCTGACCATCTAACCACACGTGTTCATTTTGGTCAGGTCTGTTGGTCAGGGAATTGGAACAGGAAGTGTCCTGTAGGCATCCACCCAGGGAACAAATAATAGCCAGTTTGGGTTTCCTCCGCGTCTGGGTGGCAGGTGGTCAGACTCTTGCCAGCTTGTCCAGCCGCAAGGCACATTCTCTGGCAGCTGTTGGGAGGATGCTATATGGCTGGTCCAGGTGGGCAGGGGAACCTCTTCCCGAATGCCCAGGGATATGGGTATCGATGAGACTGAACACTGTGGGCAGGTAAATCAGGGGCATGGGGCAAACGGAAGGGAAGCAGGATGCCATGTGCTCAAGAGGAAAGAAAATATGCCCTGCTGTCGGAGTATGCCGCCCCGTCCACAGAGCACAGCAGCTTGGTGGCTCTCTGAGAGTCCTGTTCCTGGTCTGGCTGCATGGAGTTTTCCTTGCAGGCCCAGAGCTCACTCTCAGCTGCTCCAGAAGCTGCTTTTCCATCCACCAAAGCTGGAATTCTCTGCACTCGGAAGAATTGACAAGCACTGTGCTCTTGAAAGGACGCCCCCCTTTCTGTGCTGCACCTCACTCTGCTAAGCCAGGGGCTGCTGTGTGTATTGAGATTCTCTTGAGGGCTGAGGCAGAAGGGTTTCTGGGGCAGTGACTGGGGTCTTGCCAGGTGGGTGAGGTCTTCCTGGTGCCAATCGTGGGACTCGAAGGGCAGCCTCAGCAGGAAAGGGGAGCGATGAGGGGACTTGGCCACTCACAATCTAGAGTCTAGAGGTCCAGATGTCCAAGGGAGAATTCTGGTGACACGGGGGTTAAGGACGCCACCTCTCCCTGTGCCCATTCCCAGGGCTCAGAGGAAGAGAGTTCCCTGCTGTCTACCTCCTCTTCCCACCCGTGACCAGGACCCCGAATTCTTGCCCATGTGGAAGCAGGTCTTCCTCAGGACTAGTGAGGGCATCTTCTCAGGTGTTTCTCCCCAGAAACACTTTCAGGGTTCTTGCCGTCAGTCCTAGGAGCAGCCAAGGGGCAGCCATTTGGGGGGCCTGCAGGAGCTGTGGGTATGCAGGAAACTTGGATGCATGAACCTGAGTAGTCACAGATGTGCATCAGGCTGGGGCTCCTTACAGTCTCAAAGAATGGGGTGCACCTCGGGCTGGAAGTGGGGGCTCAGGTGCACAAGTGTCCAAAGAGTCGGGAAATCGTAAATGTCCAAGCGATCCCATATGCAAATATAATAATAAGTACATATGCACGCACGAATCTATATGAGAAATGTGTCACGGTGTCTGAGCTGGCTTGGAACTCTCTCTGCAGCCTATGCTGGCCTTGAACCCACCAGTTCTCCTATCTCAGCCTCCAGAGCTTAAATTCATTTAGGAGAATGTTTATTGGAGGCTGCTGGGAGAAAAGCTATGCTGCAAAGCAGGGGAGGCAGCATTGCCTTTCTGGGAAACGCTGTCTGCACAGGGTGAAACACTTCAGAGAGAATAAACGCTGAGATGTCAGCAGTAGGTATTCTGGATGGTGAGGTCACAGGTGCCTTTTATTTTCTCCTGTTGGCTGTATGTCCTAAATTTTTCAGAGGGATCGTGCACTGGGTGTGTGGAGGGATGCGTTGGGCTCTCTTGGGTTGCAGGTGTGCACTGCCACACAACCTGACCTTGTAGGTGGTTGATAGATGTTGGGGTGGAAGGCTGGAATGTACTTCATTTAACAGTTGATTAACTTGACCTAATAGCTCAAAAACATTTAGATCCAGTACGCATGAGCCTCCCCTGTATTTTCGTCCAGAGCCTCCTACAGATGAATGGGCCTAAAATTTGAAAGTGGGATTTGAAAGTCCTGGGATCCCTGGCCGACTAGTAAGAGACTGTGAGCTTCGGAGAATGAGTTAGTCCTAAAGAACTAGAGAATGCTGTGATAAACGACCATAGTTGAAGAGGGAGCAGCGCCACCCCGAGGTGAGAGAGGGAATGGCAGCAGCAATTGGGCAGAATCCCAAGAGGCCCTGGGGTCTGGAAGACTGATATACAGGATGCTCGCTCACACACACACACACACACACACACACACACGCACGCACGCACGCACGCACGCACGCACACGCGCGCGCGCGCGGGATTTGGGGGGAGGAGCAGGAACAGAGGACCAATTCTTTCAGCTCTGGAAGAGTCCAGCCCCCAATTTCCAGCAGCTTTCGTAGGACCCCCATCCTCACCTCTTCATACACTGAAATCTTTCACATGCCAAGCGCCAGAGTAGCTTGGGGTGGGAGGGTGGGAATTAGTAACGAGCAGGGTGGACGAGCTGATTTGGGTAGACTTTCTCCCAAGAGCTCACATGCACACAAAATAAGCTTAAGTGCCTAATCTCTCCCTCTCACTTATGGATAATTTCAATCGCACTACTTACAGGTTAAACTAGGTTAATAACATGGAACAAAGCTAATGGCTATTTATTGTTCTATTTTCTTCCGTTGCTGGTATGTTAGCCCTGACAGGTCGAGATTATTATCGCCCTATTTTACCGATAGCGAAACTGAAGCCCATAAGACTAATGATCTGTTCAGGGTCACTGAGGAGAACCTGTGGGTCTACCTGATTATTTTCATTGCACCACTCTATATTCTTCCCTAAAAGGATTAAGTATTTCAATTTCTGCTGCCACTACCCCTTCCCCCCATCATTACTTATTTTGTTTGTTTTTGGCACAGGGTCTTGCTATATAGGCCAGGCATTCCTTGCCATGTAGCCCAAACAGGCCTTGGACTCCCAGGGGTCCTCCTGCCTCAGCATTCCTAGTGCCTATATTACAGGCCTGTGTGACCACATGAAGCTCTTAGACTTCAGATGGCTTTTGTTACAATTTTCAAGTTGCAAAATCAATGGACTGTATTCATCAGACATCTCCTCCACTATTTCCTGAGGTGGGCAATGTTATACTTTTATGAGTTATTGTTCTATTTTTTTACTCCATGGAGATAAATATAGATGCAGATTTATAAACACTCATAAGGATTCCCTGATTTTATGAAATTTTAATAAAAAACAAAAATCACATTAGGCAGTTAGTCTTCTGTGACTCATTTCTTCATTTACTATATCATGATAATTTTGACAAATAATATTTATCCACCTCTCAGCTAGAGCAGCCTAAAATCTTGTGACCCGAACGTTCCACAAACTGTCCCATCTCCTGTTCGTGGACATTGAGGTTCTTTCTAGTGATTTTTTTGCTGTTTCCAGTAGCACTGACATAAACATCTCTGTAAACAAATTCCTTGAAATCAGTGCATTACTTGGCCGAGATATAGTCCTAAACAGAGGGTTGTGAGACTGTGAGACACAGGCAGAGACTTGTTAAAGTGGACTCCGCTTTCCAACAAAAGGACAATGGCTAAGCACCTCCCACACCATGAAAGCCCACCACAAACAATGGCAGTTTTTAAATTCATTTAGGAGAATGTTTATTGGAGGCTGCTGCGAGAAAAGCCATGCTGCAAAGCAGGGGAGGCAGCATTGCCTTTCTGGGAAACGCTGTCTGCACAGGGTGAAACACTTCAGAGAGAATAAATGCTGAGATGTCAGCAGTAGGTATTCTGGATGGCGAGGTCACAGGTGCCTTTTATTTTCTCCTGTTGGCTGTGTTTCCTAAATTTTTCAGAGGGATCATGCACTGGGTGTGTGGATGAAGGGGGTGTGTGGAGGGACGCGTTGGGCTCTCTTGGGTTGCAGGTGTGGCCCAGGTGTCTCACCTCGCCTGGCCAAGGCTGTTTTCAGGCTTCTGGGAAGGTGTGCACTATCCAGGATACAGGTAGCTCTGGTGCGCGGCAGCCCCCTGGAGCCGGGGCAAGGCCTTGCTCACTCTGCGGGAGAGCAGAGCACTCCGGCTCCACACACAGCATGTCCAAGTGTGTCTTGGGCCATTTTTACCTTTTTATTAGTTTCCCCTTCTCTTCTGCATGGCCAGCTCTGGCAGGCCTCCTTCTCTCATTTTAATTCCCTTCGTTATTATTGAAAACTTGAGTTTTCAATGCTGGGCATAGTAATATACATTATAATTCTGGCACTCAGGAGGCTAAAACAGGCGGATCACTGAGCATTGCAGGCCAGCCTGGGCTACACAGTCAGTTCAAACCCAACTTACATAATAAGACCCCGTCTCAAAAAAAAAAAAAAAAGAAATCTTACAATTAAAGACACTTTTAAGGCCAGGGAGAGAGCTCAGCGGTTTAAGCACCTATCTGGCAAGCAGGTCCCAGAAAAAAAAAGACACTTTGCCAGAATTCCTCTCAAACCACCCCCTTGCTCTGAACACACTTGTCTCATTGTCTGTGCCACTTTCTGAAGCCGCTCTGGAAATTCTCCTTCATGAATGTTGTTAGTTGCCCCGCCGTGGCCACCTTGATGTCTTGGATTGATTAAGAACATTGACTTTCCCTGGTCATGTGGACCTTGGGAGAGATCCAGAAGCCAACTGGTGGCAGGTCGGATGAAGGGGGTGGGTGAGGACGCAGGTCACGTCTTCACCCGCAGCTTTGATCACACCTGGTAAGGATACTCCAGAAAGACTTCCAGAACTGTTTCAGAAACTAGCAAGCATGATGGGGTGAGTGAGTTCCACGTGAGGGTCTGAGAGGGATTAATACAACGTATCCTTTACCAGGATAAAAATTTA
Organism: Ctenomys sociabilis; assembly: GCA_004027165.1. Lineage (NCBI taxonomy): Eukaryota > Metazoa > Chordata > Mammalia > Rodentia > Ctenomyidae > Ctenomys > Ctenomys sociabilis. Next base: position 4,855 of record PVKA01034942.1, on the reverse strand, counting down.
AATATTCACCATGTATCTGATCAGCCATTATATCCCACTTGTCTTCGGGTCTTGTACTCTGTTCAACTCTCTTCTCGTCCAAAAGTGGCCTGGTTGGGTGGCCACCTTCAGGAGTGGCTGTGGGGCACAGCCGTGGCACCAGGCCACATCAGAGGGCACTGGGAGCCTGCAGGGTGCTGCCTGTGTTTCTGTTTGAACCCAGAGCCCAGGCAGCTGCAGCCGGGTTGCTGGGAATGCCCTGGTTGTCAGTGACCTACTGCTCTACTCTGAGCCCTTCATTTGTTCACTAAGGCTGCAGTCGCAAAGGACCAGAGTGGCTTCAACAACAAAAATCTACTGTTTTATAATTCTGGAGCCTGAGAGTCTGAGGTCAAGGTGTCGGGAGGCTTGCTTCCTTCCGGTATGTGTGGGAGCGAATCTATTCCATGCTTCTCCCCTTGGGAGGTTTGTGGGCGATCTTCGGAGTTCCTGGTGTTACAGAGATGTTGTCAAATGTCTGTCCTCTTCGTCATATGGCCTGGGTATGTCTGACCCTGTGCCAAGCACCTCCTTTTATACAGACACCAGGCAAACTGGATTAGGGGATTAGGGGGCATTTACACCAATCAGTCCTGCTTTGGCCACATGAAATTCTGAGCCTCCTCTACCTGCTGATTTGGCAGTCATCTAAAGTTTATTTCATCACTACCACCTATAAACTGAGTACTCTAACATATAATTTTACATGTATGTCAGTGGAAAGCTTTGGTTTAGGTACAATTAAATCCAAACTTTTGATTTCTGCGAGTTAATTCCCTCATCATCAGACCATACCCTGCTCAGGAAGAGCTTGGTTGGCTCCAGTCCCAGCACCGCAGGAAGGAGCTGTGCCGCATGGCCTGTCCTCCCAAACCCTAAACAGCTGTGGTCATGAGTAATCTAGTTGGCTAATGCCATGGGCTAAATCTGTTCCCATCCTCAGGCCTAGCAAGCCTGGCTCCATGTACGGTGCTGTCCCCTGGGATGATGCATTCCAAATTCCTAACCACGGGAACATGGGTGTTGGTGACCGCCAGAAAGTGTTCTTTTACAGCTCAGGCTCCAGATAGCACCTTGGGAGTCCTGCCCCTCGCTTCCCTCTTCAGTCCCCACCTCCCCTACAATCCCACTCAGCCTTCACCTAGGGTCTTTTCTGCAAAGCTTCAGGCAGATGTCCCCTCTTTATTCCTGGAGTCCCTGGGGTCTGTGGACCGGGCTCAGTGCTTCCCTTGCTCTACCTGGGTTGAAGAGAGCTGTGCATGATGCTTGAGGGTAAAATTGTGACCCTATCCCTTTGTATCCAGGAAGGGTAGGGACTATCTGGCACTTAAGCAGCACCTGCTGTATCCACGCTCTGCAATAGTGCTTTTTTTGTGCATTTTCCCCAGCTCCTAGTCCAAAACCCGGCATAGTCAAGGCCCTTAAATTGATGGCGGATCCCCTTCCTTGCCAACCTTCCTGCAGCCAGCCTCGTTCCCTCCACGTCCCAGCCACCTGTGCATGTTCCCTGACTCATGGGCACTCTCCCTCCAGGCTCAGGGAATGGGCAGGTGATACAATTAGCAAGCTAGGGAACAGTTGTCTGGTGTGGGAGAGCAAGCCAGCCCTCCTCTGCACCTCCCTCCCAGCAGATGGCGCCTGGTGTGCCTGCTGGCTCCCTCGCTTGGAGGAGAATGGGACAGACCGGAGGCCTGGGTCTCATAGCGGGAGAACATGTGCAGTGTGCAGAAACCTCAGTGCAGTTCCGTGTGAGGTTTGACTTCAGTTTCCCAAGGTCTATGAGTCTGCTAAGCTGGGGGAGTGTCACGCAGGTGTTGGGGACATGTTCCATACTCCTCCTGTCCTCCCCCAAGGCTGTGCTCTGGGTCTAGAATCCTAGCAGTGCTTAGGCATTTTATCACCAGACAGTTGTCCACCCTGCCACTCCTGAGACACAACCCCTGTCCCCTGACCCGCTAGCCCAGAAACCCTGCATGTTCCATCTGAGCACCCTCCAGAGTCAGAGCTGCCACCTTTCCTGGGGTCCTGTGTGTACCTGATGGGGTCCACCTGGGAGCCAGGCCTGGCCTACTGTGGTCCCCATCTCCAGGGTAGGTGCTAGGTTCCTTTGCTCCTCATCAAGGTATTTTGTCTCTCAGTTTACCCCTCCACCTTGGGGCCATGCACCAGAACTATGGAGACAGCTCAGGAAATGTACTGGGCAGTATTATTTTTCACATTGTCATAGTCCTGCTCAGCAACAATGAGCACAGAGCCACTCTTACATGTGGATTTTGGGGACAGACACAGGACAAACACAGGAGCGGAGGAGAAACCCATAGATGGTTATGTCAAACTATCCATCCCCCACCAGAGATGCCCCCAGATGGCTTTTGGCCCCCGCTCTGTGTAGCAAGCTCACCATATCCAGGCTGCCAGGAAGAGCTGGAGCAGGGTGGCTGCCACCCTCTGAGGGACTCTGTGTCTTATTGTTGCCTGTCCTCTCCACTCACATATTGTTCACCTCTCCCAGCCATCTAGGGGAGCTGGGAGAACACTCACCAGAGGGGGGGGTGCAGGCTCATTGGGGGATCAGTGTGGGCATCAAAACAGACCATAATAACCTGGGGTTAAGGGGGGCACAAATCAGTGGTTCTGGGAAGGCTAAGAAAGAAGGGCCATATCTGCAGAAGGGAGAGGGCAGGGGTCTTCCTAGAAGAGGTGCCATTGGGTATAGGGCTTAGATGGCAAAAAGAGCAGGGAAAGTGGGAACAGCAGGCCGGGGGCAGGAGCCGTGTAGTGCAGCTTGTTCTCCCAAAGCAGCGGCTTTTCTTTTCATTTGCATGATTGGTGTGGAAACCAGGGGCTTCCTGCGTGCTAATGAGTGCTCAGTTACTGAGCCAGGAAACATGACTTTAAGCCAAAGAGCTGACTCGGTGGCAAGATGTAAGGGCAGAACCAGGGGGCTCTGCAGAAAGTAGCAAAATCCTTGATTGGATTTCGTGGTTCTGAGCAGACTCAGGAGTCTTTGGGCTGCCAGGGTCACCTCCTGGCTGTGCATCTAGCAGGTGCATATCCTTTAACAAGTGACATTCCTGATGGGCAAAGAGTCTCCATGGGCACCCACCAGGGGGCAGGCATCCCCTTCCATATTTTCAGTTCTTTTTGTTTCTTTGAGACAGGGACTATTACGTAGTCAAGATTGACCCTGAACTCACTGTGTAGCCCAGGCAGGACTTGAACTCACTGTGTAGCCCAGGCAGGACTTGGGCCTCCTGCCTGAGCTCGGAGAGTGTTGGGACTACAAGTATGCACCACCACTTCCAGCCCCGCTCAATTCCTTTTAAAGCCTCTCATAATTTATTTCATGATATAGAAGTTAAAAATACACTCAAGCAAGGCTGCCTAGATGGGCAGCAGCAAAGGGGCAGGCGACGCACTGGGTGCTGCCAACCTCACCTGCCAAAGCACACAAGGCAGGCCCTGGCTGCCTCTTCCTCCACTCTGGCATTGAGCAGAACTGGCATGAAATACAGGTGGAGCCAGGTGTGGCGGCACATGCCTATAATCTCAGCACTCTGGGAGGCCAAGGCAGGAAATAAAAATTCTAGCCCAGCCCGGGCAATTTAGAAACTTAGCAACATTCTGTCTCAAAATAAAAGATAGAGAAGTAGTAGTTCGGTACAAAAGCCCTGAGCTAGAAAGAAAAAAAAAATTTGGTAAAATTCTATTACATACCAATCATTCAGTATAGGGAGCACTATCCGGACCCCCTCTTGTCAAAGTCAGGAGGAGGGCCGGGTATGGTGGCGCATGCCTGTAATCCCAGCAGTTGGGAGGCTGAGGCAGGAGGATTGTTGTGAGTTCAAGACCAGCTTGAGCTACAAAACGAGCTGAAGGACAGCCTGAACTGCATAGTGAGACCCTGTCTCAAAAAGACATTAAAAAAAAAAAAAAAAAAAAGTCAGGAGGAGTTTGTATTTATAATACCAGGGAAAAGTTAATGGGATTCTAGTAAGCGGATTCCAAGCTACCACTTCCAGTGCAGATCATGGTGAGAAAAGAGACAAATACATATCTGCAGGTGTGGGGAGCCAAGGGGTCCTGAGGGAACAGTGGCTAACCTGAGCAAAGGCCCTGACCTGGGCCCAACCTGGGGTCCAACCAGGCTTTTATTAACTTGTGAATAGGAGAGTGGCTTGGGTTGAGTGACTGAGAGTGGCAGGAAGAAGAGTGCAATGAGCTGGGCTAGGCAGGGAGCGCAATAGCACCTCTTCAATATGCAGAGAGAGGTCTGCAGAAAGAGTACCAGATTCCACAGGTAACCTCTAACTTTGGAGGAATTTACATAACACAGATTGAGGCAGTGTTTTGCATTTTGGGTCAGCTGCTTCAGCTTTGATCCCTGGCCCCTCTGCCCTGAGACATCGGGGCCTCTTTCCTGAGGCTCAATCCCAACTGACAGAGTGAGGGGGGCGGGGAGGGCGAAGGTAGGGATGTCTCTCAGCCTAGCTCGGGCTTAGTAGTAAGTAAGGTAGAGCGAGGATGTCTGTCAGCCTAGCTCGGGCTTAGTAGTAAGTAAGGTAGAGCGAGGATGTCTCTCAGCCTAGCTCGGGCTTAGTAGTAAGTAAGGTAGAGCGAGGATGTCTGTCAGCCTAGCTCGGGCTTAGTAGTAAGTAAGGTAGAGCGAGGATGTCTGTCAGCCTAGCTCGGGCTTTGTAGTAAGTAAGGTAGAGCGAGGATGTCTGTCAGCCTAGCTCGGGCTTAGTAGTAAGTAAGGTAGAGCGAGGATGTCTGTCAGCCTAGCTCGGGCTTTGTAGTAAGTAAGGTAGAGCGAGGATGTCTGTCAGCCTAGCTC
>PVKA01034941.1:0-23058 GCA_004027165.1 Ctenomys sociabilis | reverse complement strand
CTCCTCGCTCCCCCGCCCATCGTGTCTGCAAAGATGGCGCCCATATCCTGCTTCCTGATTCTTGTTCTTGTACAACTCATCGCCTTATTTAGTTATGATAAATCACCCTGTCGCCGAGGGCCTATCCGCGGGCGCTGCGTGGCTCCCCGATTGGATTGTGTATACTATATAACCTGTTGCATAAGGAAGTTGCACATGCTTGCACGGTAGGAGCCGCGGATAGCGGACACATGTAGAGGCTTGCATCCCACTTGATAAAGGCTTGCTGAACCCTGCGTATGAGTGTCTGAGTGTCTTCTTCCGCGGGACGGGAGCGGCGCCGGACAGGCTCTGAGTAAGTAAGGTGACCTATTGAGACACTTGCTATGCTGTCCCCATGCTGGGGGTGGGGGTTGGGGCCAGATGGTGTTTACTAAATGAAGCAAAACAACTGAGTAGATAATTTGCATTGCACGTTCCTCCAACAATCAATAGGTGGCCAGGTTTTTTTTTTTTTTTTTTTTCAGAACCAACGATTGAACTCAGGCCCTTGTGCTTGCCAGGCAAGCACTTATTCTACTGAGCTATCTCCCCAGCCCCAATATGTGGCCAGGAATATATTGACAATCTAGCAAGGCCAGGCCTTTAAAGGACTATGGATTGAACACACCAGTCCTTACAAGGTTACTGGGACAGTAACTCTGATGGTTTTTCTCTTCTCCTGAAATTAGACACTGACACATTTCAATTCTATTTTAATTTATTCCAAATCAGCCAGCCAAATAGTGCATGCATTCTAGACATCAGATTGTGTTTTCCCTACTTAAGCATGTCTAATACAAAGGCAAAAAAATTATGATTTTTAGCTAAATCAATACAATAATATGAGGAGATATAGGAAACTATAAACAAAGGTAGGATGACTTGCGCTCAGAATAGCAGAGCCCAAAATGTAAAATTTGGTCATCACATGCTCTGGCTTGCCTGGGAAGATTCCTGGCTTTTGAGACACTGAAATAGTGTGTAGGCTTACAAATTAGGCAAACACACTGGAGCAAGATCCTTCAGAGGGAACTGTGATGATTTGTTACTGCAGCGGGATGTAGAAAGAGGTGTGTGGGAGAGAGCCCGAGGGAGGGAGAAATGCCATCAAGTAGAGCAACTAAGTCCTCTAGGGCCCCAAAGACAATTCTGGAACCTAGCAGTGGGTGTAAATCACTGTGTTCCTAGACATCTAGCACCTTTGCAAGAACTTGGATTCTGCACAGATTCTTGCGGCTACGAATAATTTTTAAAACTTGCATTGTTTACCTCAAATTGACTTTTGGTTTTTTTTGGCAAAATTCATTTTATAGTGCAAATTTTGAAAGTAGTTATTTATAACAATTAATTTGAGGTGTTTTTTTCCTTAAATAATTTTTCTTACTAGACAGAAAGAAACATGGGGAAGAGAGGGTGATCTTTTAGGCAATTTCTGAGTTGTTTGGGGTTTTATTTTGGTTTTTGATACAGGGTTTTGCTATGCAATTCAGACTCATAGTGATCCTTCTGTCTCAGCCTCCCCATTTCTGGGATTACATGTGGGTGCCACCACACCCAGTTCCAGCCCTGGAATGGCCTGCAGTACCAGGAATCTAACTGGGGACTTTTGCTTTCCAGGCAAGCATTTAGACCACCTAGCTATCTCCCCTGCCCTGTTTTTGTTTCTGACAATCTTCTCCTTAGCTTCCAGAACAGATGTGCAGCTCCTATGTCATTCTCTTTTCCTTCCTCCCCTTCATGCTTTGCCCCTCCCTCCCTCCCTCCCCTCTCCCCTCTTGCTGTTCCTCCCCTTCTCTTCCACCTCTTCTCTTCCATTGCCTTTTTTCCCCTCCTCTCCCTTATCTTCTCCTCCCTTTCCCCTTTTTTCCTCACCTTCATTTTTTCCTCTTTTCCTCCTTCCATCTGTCCTTTAACAAGTGATCGAGACTCTATTCCATGTCTACACCCAATGGATTACTTCTTCAAAGATGAGCAAGTGGATGATTTTATTATAAGCAGTAGATGAAATAAAAAAAAAGACAGCAGTACAAAGGGAGGTGAGATTGTGATCAGAATTGTGGCCACTGGTGAAAACCTTTCCTTCCCTACTGTGATATGTTTTCTCAGCTACACTTTCCAAACTCTGTGGAATCACTAATCACCCCTTGACCTATTGATCTGCACTATAATCTGCCTTGAACCATCAAAATCCATCAAAATGAAACTTACTAAAGATCCTCAGCGATGTTCAAACTTCAAAGGACATTTTTCAACTTTAATCTCATTTGCCTGAAAAGGAACTCTCTGTGTGTTCTTGAAACTTCCTTTTGTGCTCAATAAAACAATGCACTCATGGTTTCAATATTCTTTACCGGCTTATTCTTCTCTTTGTGCCCGTGACAAATTGAAGGTCATTAAACTCCATCATGGGCAATTTTCTTGTTCCTTGATTTGTCTTTAACAACTGCATTGTCTTCATGGCTTCAGTTTCATTGTCTGCATGTTGATGGTTTACAAATTTATCAGTCAAGTCTACTTTCCAATTCCTCATTCAAACTCTCTCTTAGAGTTACACAAAGGCATCTTCTACTCACTGTTTCCAAAAATAAAGTCATGGTCTCCCTTCTGCTTTCCAAACTAAGCCCCTCCCACCACCTTGCCCTCGCTGATTGACAATAGTCTGGGAAGATCAGCTAGCAAGCGAGCATCTCCCATCTCCCTCCACAACTGTTTCCCTCTGTTCTCTATCTACTTGCTAGGAAACTCTATGATCTTGTCTTTTAAACATATCTCAAAAATTTCCACTTCTATTGCCACACTTTCCCCTTAGTTAGCTCCAGTTTATAATTTAGATTATGGAAGGAGCTCTACAACAGTCCATGCTACTGTTGCTTTATTTGTTATTCCATTATGGCAACACAACAGTGAATTATGTGCTTATTTGATTAATATCTATTTCCTCTACAGTAGCAGAGAGCTTACTTGTTTGTCACTACTGTAGTCTCAGCATCCTAGAATAGTACTTAGGAGCTAATGGTAATTTAAATGTTGCTTATTGTAATGGATAAAATTCGTAACTCTGTTTGTAGCTTACTGTGGATGCAAGTACATTTTTTCTTTCTTTTTTCTGTCATCATTTAGCCTAATGTTTCCTTGGTTTTAAATTGTAGGTATTAAAAAATTGTAGATATTATTGATGTGGATGTACAAGATGATGTACTTAAAATGTTTATTTGTTAAAGCTGTATAAGCTAATGTGTTTGATACATTAATACTCTGTGAAATAATTACCTGAGAAAACAAACATGTCTGTAGCCTCTCATGTGACCTTTCCTCCCTCCCTCTCTCCTTCACCCCTTCCTTCTTTCTTCCCTCCTTCTATCCTTCCTTCTCACCCTCCTACCTTTCTTCTTTTCTTCATTCTTTCTTTTCCTTTGTGTGAGACAAGAACACAAGTTCTACTCTTTTGACTACTTGCTGCAACTAACATTTCTAGCATTATATTGAGAGTTAACATTTGGGTCTTACTCCTGATGTTAGCAGAAATATTTTCAGTTTTCCCCTGTTCATTATGGTGTTGGCTAAGGGTTTGTAAAATGTAATGCCTTTATTACATTAAAGTGTGATCTTTCTATGACTAATTTCTTCAACGTGGTAACTTTCTTGTTCACTTTTCTCTCATTCTGAAACAAAATACCCAAGTCTCAAAGTGAAAGGGGACAGGTTTATTTAGCTCATATTTGTAAAGGTTTCAGTCCAATCAACTGATGGCAAGATAGAGTAGCACATGGCAGAGAATCAACAGTTCATGGTGGCTGAAAATGGGAAAAGTAACAAGAGTGAGACAGGACTCTTTCTGTCCCTTATATTACATGCAGGCTACAGCCCTAGGGCAGGTGTGGCACTCACTCCCTTAATCACAGCATTGAATGAATTAATCACAGCCTAGTTCCACCACCTCTGAAAAGCTCACTTCCCATAACGGCATGAGGCTTTGTGGAGACAGTTGGAAACAAACCATAATAGTAAGAATGTAGAGTAGGATGGTCTCTATGGAAAAGAGTTCTAGAGGTTCCTAAAAAGATAACAAGGTAACTACCATGGGACCCAGAGACCTTAGTCTTGGGTATAGAGTCAATGGAAATGGAGCCCTGCGTGCCTATGTTTACTTCAGCACTATTCCAAATACTAAGATATGAAATCAGCCCTGGGTGCCCAGCAGCAGATAAATGGGCAAAGAAAATCTAGTACATACACACAATGGAATAGTATTCAACCAAAAAGAATGAAATACCATTTGTAACAAAATGGATGGGAGTAGATAGGAGAAAGTCAAGCAAACTAAGCTGTACATAGAAAGGCAAGGCTTCCATGTTCTCTGACATGCATGGAAACTGGAAAAAGAAGAAAAACATGACCTAGCACCACTATTTTTACTGAAATAGTGATTACTAGAGGCTGGGAAGGGTGTATATAAATATTGTAGTGATTCTCATTCTTATGTACAATTAATACGTGTACATAAAAATAGATTTAACTAAATAAATCCTCAGTACATTTCAAGCACTCAGTGCCATGCTAATTGCAATCCATTGCTGCACACTAGATTTCCACAACTACTTGTCTCGTGTATATGAAACTTCTTATTCCTTGATTGCTAGCTGTTTTCTTCCTCTTTACTCAGCTACTATCTTATTCTCTGCTGTTGTAATAGTGACTATTTTTAATTCCACATACGAGATCATGCAGTATCTGTTGTTCTATGTCTGGCCCATATTCTTTAATGTGATGTCACTCACATTCGTGTGCACTACAGTAGCTTCAGAATCCTCTTTCTTTTAAGGCAGAGGCATTTCATTGAGCCCGTATTCCACATTACCGTCCCACTAATGGGCATGTAGGTTGTTTCCATGTTTTGCCTGTTGTGAATTATGCTGAAAAGAACAGGGGAGTGAAAATACCTCTTTGAAATGATGCTTTCATTACCAAGGACAACTACCCAGAAGGGAGAGTGCTGGATACATCAGCTCTGTTTTATACTATTAAAGGATCTTCATACTATTCTCCTTAATGAATGTACCAATCTATATCACCACCAAAGATGTACAAGTGTTCTGTCTTCTCTACATCCTTAGTAACATTTTTGTTTTTGTCTTTTGATAATACTCATTCTGGAACATGTGAGGTCATAGCACATTCTGATTTAATTTGCATTTCTTCTATTATTAGTGATATGGACCACTTAAAAATATACCTGGTGGCCACTAACATGTCTTTCTTTTTTTGGCAATACCAGGGACCAAACTCAGGACCTTGTACTTGCCAGGCAGGTGCTTATGTCACTGAGCTATATCCCAGGCCCTAGCATGTCTTTAGAGAAGTGACTGTACAGGTTCTTTGTCCATTTTAAAGACTGGTCTTTGGAGAAGTTTTTGAGTCATAGAAAAATTGAAAGGAAGGGAGAGATACTTCCCCAAAATGGGGTGCCCCTCACATTCATCATCTTCCTCACTGCTGACACTTCCCTCCAGAAGGCACATTTACTTCAGTGCATGAATCTATGGCAACAAATCACAATTGCTCAAAACTCATAGTCTGCATCCAGGTTTGCTCTGGGTGGTACACTGTGTGTGCTTTGGATCAGTGTACAGTCCCTTGTATCAGGATTATAAAATGATACAGGATTTTCACTGCTCTAAAATTTCTCTAGATTCACTTATTCATTTCTCCTCAAACCTACAATCTTTCACAACCCACAGAGATTTTTAGGGTCTTTATAATTTTATTTTTTAAACTGTCACATAGCTGATCTCACGGAATCTGTAGCCTTCTGAGGTAGGGTGTTTTCACTTGCTGAACTGGATTTAAGATTTCTCCAAGTTTTTCATGACTCAGTAGCTCTTCTGGCTTTTGGTCATGGCTGATATTCAGCTGTCTGACTGTGCCCTAATTTGTTTGTTCATTTTTATCTTCTGAAAACAAAATCTTCATTGCTTCCATATTTTATCTATTATAAATACATATCAATGTTTAAGTTTTTTGTGTGATATACTTCTACTTCAGGTAGATACTGCAGAACATTATTCTAGGGTCATGTGATGGGAGAACATTTAGTTTTTAGAGTAATAGACAAGATTGTCATTGGGAAGCCGGGATTTAACATGAGGAGGGAGCAGCTGTGCTTGCTCCTTGGTTCTTTAACATAATCTTTAATTTATTTGTTTGGTATGCGGTCTCACTACACAGCTTGGACTCATAGTGATCTTCCTGTCTTGGCCTCTCCAGTGCTGGGATTACAAGCATGTACCACCATGCCAGATTTCTCCTTGGTTCTTTCAGCCTTAGATGAAAGCTTTCAGACAAGACACATAGGCAGTCCTAGAGAGTATAGGTGGTGTTGGCTGCAAATGACTTTCAGTGTGGTAGAGATAATAAACCTTCAGGTGTGAAGGTGGACAAGACCCAGATGGTGACTGAGCCATATTAAGGCCCATGGTGCATTTCTGTGGCTAATAAGGTCCTCTGTGGCTAAGAATGCCCTGAACTATATCAATTCTTTCAAAATATAGGTTACAACAAGGTTGGTTGCATTTTATAAATAGCTAATGATTAAGAAAATAAAAATGTAAAAGGAATTCCCCTCCTGTGCTTTTCACACAGCCCACAGCTGCCTGTCTCCAGGACTGCTCCTGTCTAACTCTCTGCCTGACAAAGCTGACCCCCATGGTGTGCCCTTTGCACTCCTGTCATCAGTAAGTGAAATTTTCTTTTGTTCCATATCCTCACCAGCACTTGATATTGTCAGGATCCTAAATTTTGGTCATTCTCACAGGTATTGCTTTAATTTACCCTCCTCCAATGATACACAATTTTAGTCATCTTCTTATGTACTTGGCATCTTCATCTTTTCTTTTATGAGACATCTGGTAAGGGCTTTGGTTCATTTAAACTCCTGTAATGCTGAGAATTCAGGTTCTCCTTTAGTACAGGAAAGAGATCTTTACTGCAGAATAAAAGGGAAAAAGAAATTTTAGGGAGAAAGTGGAGAGCTCAACTCTGAATTTATGGAGCTTGTGTAGTATCACGAAAGCAAGGTGTGTGTGTTTAGTAAGTGGATGGAAGGATGTCACTAGCACTTTGGGATTAAATTTATGGGTATATGCAAAGTTTTGCAGAATTATACTTTAAATCTTAGGCATTTCACTCAGTGTTTGTCACTTTTTTATAAATAAAAAAGGAAACATGTTTGAAGAAGAAGGAGGAGGAGGAGGAAAAGGAGGTGGAGGAAGGAAGAGGAGGAAAAAGAGGATGAGGGAAGAAGAGGAAGAGGAGGAGGAAGAAGAGAAGGAGGAAGAAGGAGGAGGAAAAGGAGAAGGAGAAAGAGGAGAAGAAGAAGAGGAAGAAGGAGAGGAAGAAGAAGAAGAAGAAGAAGAAGAAGAAGAAGAAGAAGAAGAAGAAGAAGAAGAAGAAGAAGAAGAAGAAGAAGAAGAAGAAACCACCAGCAATTGCAAGAATGATGAAGCAAACCAAGTCCTGAAAAACAGTTTGGCACCTTGGTGAACACGCTTAATGAAAGGCTAAGAAAGCAACAAAAATGCTCCGTAGTTTAAAATGTTGTAAGGTACTTTCAAATGAACTCATTTCAGGATGACTAAATCATGGCTATTTCTCATTATCAGTGTGTGCGGCCTTGTTCTCTAAATGTCTAGTTCAAATTAAAGAGCCTAATGTCACCCCACAGGACAAACTATCTGTTTTAGCTAACTCAGTGGAAAAGCAACAAGCACAATGACAACTCCCGGGACAAAGAGCATTCGGATAATCCATTTTGTTGATTTGTATCTTCATATGTCTCTCCAATTTCTATAGTAGTCTCAATTTCTTCCACATCTCCCAATATCATGTTTAAATGCTGACCATTAGCATGTAACCTACCACAAATCACTAGATCATTCTTCATTTTGACATAGATTGCTAGTTCAGGTTGAGTCTGAGGAGATGCAGCAGCTCTTCCACAGAGTTCGTGGCTTGCTGGTTCATGACTTGTCCGCCAACTTTCACACCCGACGCCCTCCTGCTTTTCGGGAGAACAGGTAAATGTCATGCCTCTGGAAACCAGAGGCCTGAGGCACCAGAAATAGAAAGAGCTGTTTTGCTATTTATGTCACTTAGTTTAAACCATAATTATTGACTGCTTTCTTTGTGCCAAATGCTTTCAGAGCTGCATGTGTACCCAAATTTAATCATTGAATCAAATCCTTGAGGATGCTTTTTTCTTCACATATGTAAAAGTTGAGACCTATGTGGCTATGCTTACTCACTTTTATAATGCTAAGAGCATTAAAGATGTACTTCTATGCCCTTTATATATAATAAGTTATTTAATGTTCATGAAACCTTTTTGAGATAAACACTGTTATTGTTTTTGCATTATGGATCAAGAAACTGTGTCCAGTATGGTTAGTAAGTGGCAAAGCTGTAGTTTTCTGTTACCCACCTATCATCCTGAATTCATGGGTTATGGTTCAAGTCAAGGTTCAAGGCGTAAGGCAGGAGCTAAGCAATGAAAGATGAGTGAGGGAATACAAAGGAAAGAAAGGGGAAATCAAAGATACAGAAAAATTGGGAAAGTGCCAAACAAGGGAAATGCATTTATTCAAGAAAAGAGAAAAAAGAGAAGGTAGATGAAAGTGACAAAGATTCTTTCTTTTTGTGTGGAACCGGGGATTGAATTCAGGACCCTGTACTTGCAAGGCAAGCTCTTATTCCACCGAGGTATCTCCCCAGCCTGCAAAGATTATTCATTGCATGATTTTGACCTAAAGAATATTGGAAATATCTGCTGGGAATAGGGTTGAGGGTACCTTTAGGTTTTTGAGAGGAGAACATTTGGGAAGTCCTCAAGGGAGGGTAAGGTGGTGTCAGCCAGAGATTATAAAGATGTGCTGGGCAGCAGTGATGTCCCACTTTAATTTGGCGAGGGGACATTTCTTATATGGAGGTTATACCGCAAAGTATGGCCTACAGATGATTTCTATCCCTGGACTCAGAAGTCAGGTCACTGAGAGAACTGGGGCTTAAATCAGCCTGCGAGGGACAAAGTGATGCTCTAAGTTCAAAATAATTCTATGCGAAGTAAATCATAGAAAAGACAGGAAAATATTGCATGGTTTCTCTCACATGAGAATCCCCAAAGAGAAATAATTTAAAGTTGAAAATAAAAGAGAGCTGGGAAGAAAGTGGGAAGTAGACTTTGTGGGGCTGGAAGGAGGATCTGGGGAGAAGAAGCAAAACTGACAGTCTTGGTTACTTTTCTCTCATTGCTGGAACAAAATCCCAGACACGCCATTTTTTCTTTTACTTTGGATGCTAGGTTTATTTAGGGCCACATTTGCATAGGTTCATAGAATATTTATTCTAAGATGACAAGACAGCTCCCTTCAGTGAGACCCTGATGTAAATGCATTTGTTTTACTTATTGAGCAAGAGGGTAACATTAAACATGGAAGTTTTCATCTGTGGTACACCGGGCACCCTTTGAAGGCTCTGATCAAGGACCTCCGCCCCCAGATATTTTGCAATGCAAGCCCGGTTGATGTCTTCTGGCCTGTTTGTTTGACATATATGTTTTATACCTTAGAATTTCTTTCTGATGAACTGGTGTAGATCATCTTACTCTTCAGAGGAGCTAGTTCTGGAGCCCACTAGAAGAACATCACCTCTTCTTTCCTGGATTCTTTGGTCTCGAAGCTTGCATCATGTGATGCACAGCAACAGTCCTCATTGCTGCACGGAAGCATCCCGTGCAGTGCTTGAAAGGATCAACAATGGCCACAACCATGACTTCAACCAAGATCTCTTTGCCTTCTTCAACAATGATGCACTCAGTTTATCTGCACTGAGACAAAAAACGTCAGCCTTCTTTCTTTTCTTTATTTCCTCTGGTGTGGAGCATTTTCGAACTTTCACGTCCTAAAAAAATGCAACATAATTTATCAGCAGCTTGCACTCTTGAGGCCAGCTTCGCTAAGGCAGTTACAGGGATGCAGAGTGCGCAGAGCAACTGCCTTAAGGGAGCAGGACCCTGACACCCACAATGAAGGAAGAAGAGGTTTCTTTAGCTCAGAGTTTGTGTAAGGTTCAATCTGTACTTGGCTGGCTCCAAGGTAGAGTGGCACAAGGTAGAGGGCAGCAGGAAATAGCGAATAGCAGCGGCAGCAGTGGCGGAGCCCAGCCCCCGCCCTTCCGCACGTTGCCTTCAGGCTATCTGCCCCAGCAGCACTGATAGCCCTAAACCCAGCACTGGATCATGAACTAATCACAAACTCGAGAACCACACCCCAATGACTGCATGATGATTCGGGGGACAACTAGGCACAAACAGTAACACTGACCAAGATGTGATATATATGTGTGTACTAACAAGAAAAAAAATGCATAAAAATCTCCCAAAACAACAGAAAGATCTTCCTGTTTTCAGAGACTTTGCTTTGAAGTAGAGCAGGTACTTCAATCAATAGCACAATGCAGTTGAGTAGGCTTGTCAGTGGATACATGCAATTGATCCTCAGTGCTGTGGATTCCATGTCTATGAATCTGTCAACTTGCTAAAATTTATTTGTAACTGCAGAATCAATATCTACAAAATGTTCATAGACATTATTGAATATGTATAGAACATCAAAATGTTTGAGTCACATAAACACAGGTTACCAGCCAAGATGGAATGAACTATTATTCTGACTTCTGGCTTGAACTGTTGCACTATAAGCAAATGTCCCTTTTAAGCTCTACTTACTGCTGTGTTTTTAAAAATTTCTACTCTTTGTATTTCTATGGTAATTTCTCTGTTTAACCTGGCCATAAAAATGATAAAGTGCTTCCCAGCATTCCTAGGCACAGCAAAGAAAAAAGGCTGTGAAGTGTCTTACAGAGAAAATATATGTGTTAGATAAGCTTCATTCCAACAGTTCTCTGCTGACAAAGGCTGAGGGTTAATGAATCAACAATATATATTAGGTAAGTGCTCTTTAAACATAAACACACATAAAACAAGGTTATGCATTGACTGGCTGACAAAAATAAAGGTGGAAACTTGTGGGAACATACCCTTTCACCTAAAGGCAGTGTGACCTTATGTGCTAATTTAGCATTTATGGTGAATTTATAGGCAACAACCTGTGAGGATAATGGGGATTGGCTATAAATATACTAATACAAGGTGTATTAGAGAAAGAGAAAGAGCAAGAGCAAGTGACCAATTTGTTTTGGGAAGCTGAAGCATCATAAAGGAGACATATTTTCTAAGATGTATGAAAAAGCTTGCTAGAAAAGCAACATCCAGTCTGCTTAATGCCATAGAAGGAAGAAGAGTGACCCATCCCAACATTCCATCTTTAAATGAAACTCTTAGTCATATGCAAAAGTTTAAAATCATGGCACAGAGTTGCATGTCATCAAAAACACATGTGTTACTAGATGGAGAGTGTTAGCATCTTAGCGAGCCACTGAGGAGCTTTGGGGCTTGGAAAGCTTCTCCCTGCCCTGCAGACATCTCTCCTCCTAGGGAAGGATGCTTAGCATTGTCTCAGGAACCAGCCCTTTCCGTTCCACTTGTCTTTCTTTGTTTCTCTCTCTCCCTCCCCCCTTCCTTCCTTTCTTTTTTTCATTGTCTCTATGTATTTGGTAAAGGATCTATAGGGTCTCACTACACAGATTATTCTCACAGGGTTCTAGTTCCCTTGCCTAAGAACCATGTACCTCTCAGGAAATGGCCAAGGGCTCTCTTCTGAGATTGCAGAATGGAGGGGCAGAGAGACCTGTGCCCATTAAAGAAAGTGGAGACAGAAAGTGATAACTTCTCTCAGTACCATCCATAATGAGGTTTTCCTTCCTTTGGGAGGAAAACACAGCAGAACTCCCCTTAAGGGATCTTTATATGAGATGCTGCATGCACAGTCTTTGGTTGGTGCCCATTGCTTCGTATGTTCTGCATGTTGAGGCAAAGGCGGACCATAAATCCTGGGCCTCATTCTGTTGTCTTTCCCCTGTGTGAAGAAGCTTATGTGTTTAGTGTAAGAGTTGGGCATTTTTAAATATGGCTTGGTGCATGGCCAACCCCAGTCTACTTTTTGTAGCAAAAAAACTAGCCGCAAGACAACTGTGTTTGAGACGTGCTTGCACAACTCATGGATCGTATGTGACCGGGAAATTCAGCAGTCATGTTTGTGTGTTTGTGTGTGTGTGTGTGTTAATGTGTGTGTGGTGTATGTAGGTAGAGAAACACAGAGAACCTGCTGAGAAAACAACATAGCCAGGTAAAATAGACGGGAATACACAAAAACAATTGATTACGCCTTTGGTGTATACTGAGCACTATGATCAGAGTATTGCAGACATTGTTTCATCTTCATAATTGCACAGCTTAAAAAAACACATAATTGCACAGCTTGATGGGTATTACCTTTATTTTTATAAATGAAGAAACACTCAAACTGAGATTTTCAGTCAGGTCTTGCTTATTTCAAAGCCTTTCCCCTGTCACATGACAGCTGCTATAAAATTCTCATCCTGCTTCTTCTTAAAGGAGGTGAGTGTGGAAAAGGAACAAATATTCTTTCAATTAGCAGAAAAATAGCAGCAACTGTGCCTGAGTAGCAAGCCTATGGGGATCAGCAGATCCAGTGTGCCAGCAGGCCCGGTGTGCCGGCGTGTCTGTGAGGAGGAGAGGATTCTGCACAGCACGGGAGGAAAGCAAGGCTCCCCTGTCCAGTGACTTCTGTCTCTTAGATGAACGTGAGCCTGTGTCCAACACCATGGGGCATGACTTGGTGGGGAAGAATAGGACTCTGTTTTTCAGAGGAAGAGTGGCTGAGCTAGCATTGCAAGACACAGGTGAGTGGACATCGCCTCTCCTCTCACAGTCTGGCTCTCAGGTGGGCTCCTTATGGGTGTCAGTCCATTGTCACATGCACACTGAGGTGACTTGCTTTCATATATCCATGGCTGTAAGATGCAGAGCTTTCTCTTCCCCTTCCAAACCTCCATCCACCTTGCCCAGGACTGACCACACCCAGCTCCCCCACTCTGTGCTCTCCAGCATGGGAAGGAGAGTCCAATTGTATTAACTTCAGCTCTGTAATTTTAGTTTTATTTTCAAAATTACCAGCAAGATAACACTGAAGGGGTTTAAGCATAATCTGGGTCCAAATCGAGTCCTCCATCTATTCAACGACAGTCTGCTCCTCGCTGGGCATGATTCCAAATCCTTTGTTTCAAAATCAGATATTAAATAAGCTTTGCAAAGATAGTAACATTTTTTTCAACATATTTTTAAACAGCAGTATTTAAAAAAAACTGTATTTATTAATAAATGGTTGCAAATAGCTCATATTTACATTCTTTGTATGGAGTGGTTCATTTATAATCCTGTCCTCAGGTCTGCATCTGTATGAGTGTGTGTTTGGAGGTATTTTTTCAGCCATGAAAAGTAAAACTCAAATGAAAGTTAGAGCTCCGTCTATCATGAGGAAGGCCAAACCACATTCCATGGTCTCTCGGTGTCCCCAAAGAGCATGGGATCAGCCCCCCTTCCATCTGGCCAAAAGGATTCTCCTCCACCTGACTGACAGTTGCTTCTTATCTTCCTGTCTTAAGACTGCTGGTGGCGGACACAATGAAAACAGTCTTATCTAGAACTAGGAGGAAAGCTTTCTCTGCTAGTGCTAATTAAGGGCCCATTGGGACTGAATTCAACCAAAGGGAGGGTGTCAGGAGGAGCAACTTTTCCAGTTGTTTTTAGAGTCAGGCTGGGCCCTGATAGTGCAGACAGTGCTCTGTTCTGCATCTGCAGCTCCACAGCCCTCCTCTGCCCTCTTGTCTTCCTGCAGGCCATGAATTATAACTATAAATAATGGCCTCCGAGATTTAATAGAGACAGGGGGTCTCACTTTATTTTATAGGACATTATGTTTCTGTGTTCTGTCTCCTCCCTCTTGGGTTCATATTGCTTTCCATTGAATGTCGCTGGCATGGCTTAGCACACCCATGTTCCGAGGATGCCAAGACCCTTTTATAAAATGGTACTGTATCTGCATAAAGCCTGTGGGCATCCTCCTATAGAGCTGTAATCACCTATAGGCTACTTCTAGTACCAAATATAATGTTAATGCTATGTAAATAGTGGCTACACTGTGTTGCTCAGGGAATAAAAAATATATTTGTGCATGTTCAGTTTAGATTCTTGCTTGGTTGAATTTACCAGTGTGGAACTGGTGGAAATGGAAGAGTCTAGCAATCTTCAGTTTTAGTTTTAGTTTTAGTTTAAAAAATTACCTGTTATTTTCTTAAATTCTGTTTGTATTTCATCTTCTTTTTATTTATTTGGATAT
Organism: Ctenomys sociabilis; assembly: GCA_004027165.1. Classification (NCBI taxonomy): domain Eukaryota; kingdom Metazoa; phylum Chordata; class Mammalia; order Rodentia; family Ctenomyidae; genus Ctenomys; species Ctenomys sociabilis. Next base: position 8,668 of record PVKA01034941.1, on the reverse strand, counting down.
GTTAAACTCACTTATTTTAAATAAGACAACCTTTCCTGGTTATCTTATTAGCACTCATTTTGATATGAATTATCCCGCTCACTGAATCTAATGGGGTGTCTTTTTAATTAATAGTTGCTATCTTCAGATGCTTTATAGTTTTCAGTCTATGAACTCTTTATCAGTGGAGCTGTCTTCCTAGGAGACTTTCACAGATCAAATGGGAGGAACCCCTTGTGACAGGACTTCCCTTTTTCTCTTTATGAGCAATCAAGATGAAATATGCATAAACACATTCAAAGAAATTAGAATGAAGGTTATACTAAATAAATATAAATTAACACACTAGGAAGAAAAAGAAGAAGGAAGGAAGGAGGAGGAGGAAGAGAGAGGGAGGAAGGGAAGAAGAGGGAGAGGGAAAAAGAGCGTGAGGGAAGAAAGGAAGGAGAGAGAGAGTTAGATCTTTTAAAGAGGCATCTGTGATAAGTCGCTTAAGGATTTTTTATAAGATCATAGATGAAGAATTGTGGTATATTCTGCCCATGAGACGATTTCCAGGGTATCTGAATTGTAGGCTTCTGTTACCACAGCTCACGGACAGATAGTTTTTCAAGACCACTTAAAAAGACAGCAAAGAATTCTAGGGACTTTGGAGAAGAGCTGTAATAGATAGGAATTGAGACTTATGAAAATATAGCCATGTCACATGGGATGGTTTTGTAGCAGGAAATGCCCCATCCCACAGCCATTGTGCCTCAGTTGCCAAAGCATTGGTTCTAGTTACTGTTCGTGGTACTTTTTCAGAAATGGCTGCTCACTGCGATGCACAGCTGCTCGCTGTGATGAACATTGTGAGAACCAACCCCACTGGCAAGCCGTTCTGCTCATCCACCTCCTGCTGCTTATCCCAACTAAGCCCCAGGCCTGACATCAGGGCCTGATATTCTGGGAATGATCCCAGTCAGTGTCCTTTGAGAAAACTGTAAAGATACACTGACAGCAACATCTCTGATCCTTTACAGTATGTGAAAAACAACCAGCATTAATTCATAATCTTCCTATCAATACTGAAAATATCTTGTACATATTAATAGTATGGAATATAAATAAATTGTTTATGTAGCATTTGCTTATCAATGTGTTTCATAAAACTTATATGCTAGTCTCATCATTTCCATCTTGGGGACTTTGTGGGTCCTTTGCCAGTCTCTAGAGAGGGCTGCGTTCAGAACTTTGGGGCTCAAATGACCCATGTTTGTGATTGTGTGTGTCTCCTCTGTAATGTCTCTCCATGTGACCAATGAGCAGAAACTCTGAGAACACCAGTTTGAGATGAGCAAACTGGGAACAATACCTTCCCTCAGAAAGATCCATTCTGAAAATGCATTTACATGGGCTGACTCTATTTGCTCACTTGCTTATGCACTAATTAATTGCGGAAGCCTTTGCTAAGTGCTTCTATGGGTGAGGTTCCCTGTTAGAGTCTGGGGGGCAGAAATGCTTCATTTGTTTCCATTGCAGATTAAACTTCTAAAATTCTGTAAGTATTAAGTTTATTTTTAAACAAATGATTCTTGTTTGTGACTCCAGCCTATGAAGTATGAAGTGGACACCGGCTCTGGTTGACGAGATGCTCTGGCATCTGCTGCCATCAACTTCTCCTTGACACCCATGGGTGCCCCAAGCCATGTTCCAAGCACCCTCCAAGAGATGTGAAAGCGCTGCTACAACAGTGGGTCTGTCAAATGCCCTACTTTCTGTGCTCCCCAGGTAGTGTTGGCCTTTGTAGATGCTAAAGAAATGGAGGAAAGGTTCTAGGGTCTTTGGAGCAATCTTTTCTGTTTCTTTTGTGCAAAAGACTGACTGCCAGTGAACACCCCCTCACCAGAAAAATCCATTGTGCAGCTTGGCATGGAGAGCCAGCCTTACTATGTGTGCTTAGCACAGCTCTCGCACATAGGTACTAAGTAATCACTAGACTATCCCGTGACAGCTTTTCCAGCCAGCCTGGAGCAGCTGCCATGGTGGCTGTGAAAAGATGTCCTCTGATTCTGACACAGAAGATAGAGACCAGCGTGCTCACAGCTGCTGAGCTTTGAAATCCACTGCAGTGATTTGCATAAAGGCTCTGTGTCCTGTGGGTTGGCTGTGGCACACTCTGAACATAGTGGGGTCACCCACTATACCAAGAGACTGCTCTGGTGCCTAACAAGATCTCACTAATATCCTTCCTGAACTCTCTTCTGACTTCACTGCCAGCTGCCAGTGAAATCTCCACCTAACCTATGTCAGACTTTAACGACCTTCTTCCTGCTGCCCACTTAGAACAGAAAAACACTGTGCTTATAAGGAAGGGAAGGCACAGGATTTGGGGAACAGCCTTGCCAGGCCAGGAACAAGCAAGGAGAGTGCATGTCACATGACATACATGCACTGAGGAGCACAGTTGGGCATGACAATAAGCACACATATTTATAATCCTGATCACGAGCTCTATAATCTATTGGGAAAAGATTTTGGCACAAGGGTGGTGAAGAGACCCATTGGAATCCAGAACAAAGGGCCAGGCTGCAGGGTAGCAGTTCCTGACCCCTTGGAGACCCCAATTTACTTGGGATGAAGGAGGCAATCATGCAGAGAAAAGATTACCCTAGGGTTCCGGTAGAAGAGAGGCAGTAGGCTTCCTCGACAGACAAGGAGATAGTGGGTGTATTTATGAAGACTGCTTCACCCAAGTTGCCCTACACATAAAGTGAAGATCATAATCTTAGGTCAGAAGTCATGGTGAAACTACAGATAATATGACCAGAATGCCTATTACTGTATCTGATGCACAATGAATGCTCCAGCTGTGAGTTTTGTTCTAATTCCAGAAGCCAAGATTTGCAGTAGCAGAGTTTGTCCAGGATCTAAGGTTTGCCATACTTCATGTTCATGTACAATAGGATCCAATTCTGTTATTCAGACTTTTTTCATCTGCAAGTCATTCCTCTGCCTTTCAAAATCAACTGAGATGACTCTTATTAAAACAGGAAAGAAAAGACTTATTGTGCAAAACAGCTGGGCAGATCAATGGTTCCCAGTTTTGGAGGTCCCTGAGTACCCTTCTTTCTTATCCTGAGTGTGTGCTTACTGCACCTATAAAGCAAGATGGCATAGAGATGCCTCTGGGTCTGCAGTACCTTCCTGGACAAAAGGGGACATCACTTTCCAGGTAATATTAGCAAAAGACCCAAGAAGGTCTGCACCATCTTGGTCTTCCTCCTCAGCCTGGCCTTCCTCCTCTGCCTGGCCTTCCTCCTCAGCCTAGCCTTCTTCCTAAGCCTGACCTTCCTCCTAAGCCTGACCTTCCTGCTCAGCCTGGCCTTCCTGCAGGATCTTTTGTTAGGCTTGTTGTACTCTGCAGAAAGAGGAAGCATTTGAGGTCAGTCAGGCTTAGCCACATGCTCACCATGAGAACTAGAGAGAAGAGGGTGTCAAGTATATTTCTACAAATTGTTGGGTGAACAAATCCATGTCCAATACATCCAGCCATAATATAATCTCTAAGATATATTTTATATCTATAAAAGGGTCTGGGAGATGGCTCAGTAGAATAAATGCTTGCCTGAGTTCAATCCTTGGTTCTGCCAAAAAAAAAAAAAGTCAGCTTGCTATTTTTAAATTGGGTTGGCTTTACGAATCTAGCCACAAGGGTTGGGGAGATGGCTCAGTAGAATAAGTGCTTGCCTGACAAGTTCAAGGGCCTGAGTTCAATCCCTGGTTCTGCTAAAAAACAAACAAACAAACAAAAAACTAGCCACATGGTAAATGAAATTATACAAAAAAAAAAAAAAACCTTCAAAGGATATTCATCAAAATATTAAAAGTGTGGGGTTTTGAGGATGGGAAGGTAAAATTATTTTCCTTTGATCTTTGTTCCTATTCTGAGAAGTCCCTTAGAGGCTTCTTTCCAGAACTAGAAATGTGTTTACAATTAACAACTGGTCTTATTCAATTTCACAGATGGGGGGAGGGCACCACCCAGAGACACATGTTAGGTATTCAGAGCTATGGATAATCTAGACCCTAAACTTAGAGGTAGACGTTGGTTTGTAGAAGCTTTAAACATAGATTTATGACTAGTAAAGGATTTGATTGCTGTTTTTTTGTACCAGGAGTTGAACTCAGGACTTGTCAGTCAGATACTGCCCTTGAGCAATATTCCCAGCTCTGGTAGAGGATTTGGAAGAAAAGTCTTTCATGTGGTTGAAGGAATAAAAACGTCTTCTCAAATATTCTGGGCCATCAGTGCACATTCATTTCTCCAGATGGGAGCTCCTGTGACTGAAACAGCCCAGAGGTATTGGGGCAGTTATTGTTCCCTTGCACATTCTGTCCCCTCCCTGCCTCCCTCCAAGGCATGTGAGCAGAGTCCTGTGCTTTAGCTATTCCTGGTGATGTGAGATTCCTTCCGGCCAAAAGGGTGTTGGGGTGCATCTGTGCTGCGTCAGACAGTGACACACTGGCTTCAGAGCCATGCTCCGATGACGCTGGCGTCCACGGTCCGCTGCCCCTGGCATTAGTTCATACTTAGAAACAGGCTGCGCAATGCTTCATTTACTTCTTCACAGTCACTAAACATTAATTTTAAGAAATATACAATAAAGAAGAAATAACAAAGCACTCACAATCTTAAAATTCTCTTTCTCTCAAAATACCTTCACCAATTTAATATTTGGATGTGTATCATCCAAGATTTAATCCATTTGTTTCAAGGGACAAATTCCTAAAATTAGCTCACCTCATTTGAAAGCAGCAAGCGGTAAAGCTGATTGTGTGTCCCTAACAGGAGCTAAGTGCAAAAAAGCAGAGGATGTGTCCCCGAAGCTATGCACCTCCAGTGAAGGCACCTTTGTGGGGTGTACCTTGTAGCCTGATCACCATGGATTTTCACTGTAGGTTTTCTTTTTCCTCCCTTCTTGTATGAAACAATTGTTTCTTTTCATGCTTTTGCCACTCCAGGATTCACAGCTCCGGGTATCATTGCAGATAGTTTTTGGCCTTCTCGTATGGAATTGACTCTAATATTTAGTCCAAAAGTGACTGATTTTGAGGAAAGTCGTCCCACTCTGGTGCCAACACTTAATCAAACTTTTGACTAATCATTGTTAAGGACAGTAAAATTAAATATTAAACAAGAACAGGAAGTCAAGTATGGTAGCACACATCTATAACCCCAGCTAGTCCCTGCACTGAGGCAGGATGATTGTGAGTTCAAGGTCAACCCATGCAACACAGTAAGACACCATCTCAACAAACAGGGAAACAAAATGCAAAGACAATACTGAATCTTAATTTATCAGTGACTGCCCCTGAAACTGTGCATAGAGGTTGATGCACACAGCTGTGTGAATCCTAGCGTGGTGGATATTTTAGTAGAAGCAATCAATACCCAGCTGTAATACAAGAACCAGTGAATTTTCATTTAGACCTCTAGATTTCAAGTTCTTGGATCCTGATATTTTTTAAAGTTCTGGTGGATTGAAGTTGTTTTGATTTTACACTGAGTTTCCAAAATTTATATTCCACTACTATCACCCACAAAACCTGTGACCTTCCACCTTCCTCTTTGGTCACTTGCCCTTCTGACTTAATGACACACAGAAGATAACCTAGACTTCAAAAGAGTAGAGCTTTTGTTTCTTATCATAAAGAACGTATTTCTAGCAATGGGAAACAGACATCTGCAGACCCTCTTCTCCTTAGCAGTGGATGCTCCTGGGTTTTATTCTAGTCTGTGAACTCCAAGATTCTTAAAAAAAAAATGCAATTATTTTCATAGTCTCACATTCAGGAGTAAATTCCCCAGATGTGTACCAAGTTTCACTGATGCCAAGGCTAGTGCAGTGGGCTCTGGGGTCTGCTTTCCTGAGTGGTGCGTCTTGTCTAAGAGACAAGAAACAGATTGGAAATGGTGTGAAGAGTGACACTGCTGATTTAGTTAGAGGGTTAAGCTAAGCTGTCCCACAAATCAGACATGGTAAGGGAGACCTGAATTATCACTCTATGGCCAGAGAAGCTGGGAACTGGGAAAAGAGAACCACACTCCAGGATGATGAAATAGAATATTTGAAGATCTGAAGGAAAGAAAGACAATAAAAATTCATTTCTGATCATTTCAGAAAGGGATCCAAGTCTGTAGACTCCAAGGGAGATGATGAGGAATCTAAACAAACATCTTGGGTATGGACTTCAAGATGATATAAGGTCATATTCATTGGAGGTAGAAATGACCAATGATGTCATGGATTTTCTGTGTTTATCATTTGGATTACTTAGTGTTGCTCAAAGGGGGTGTGAGTTTTGGAAGGGGGTCAGAGAATGGAAGTCTCTGATTGGAGGAAGCAACCTGTCATTAAAATCACCAGAGGCTCTTTCCTTAGTTTTATGACTTTGGGTCTTGGCCACTCACCAGAGGATTGTTGCATCCACACAGAGCTGTGCATAGAGCTCAGCTTGCATTGGCATTCATCTGAGGATGCGAAGAGCATTTAACAGGCTCTTGGGCATTTGCTTAGCAGAAACCAGAATTTTATTTTATTTTTTTTCACTTTCAAAATAGACTTTATTTCTGTAGTGAAAAATTAAAATATGGCTGTGAAAGTAGAGAATATAGAAAATATTTAAGATGTGCAACAGTAATTTTAATTATTAAGCAGTAGAGTATATGCTCAAGTTTTTCCACAACCAACCATTATTTTATATTTCAAGAGCTATACAAGGAAAAAAAAAAAAAAACACCGATTGCAATTTTAATTAATCGTTATAACTCAACAACAGGCTTATATAACTGGTCAGACCCTTTTAAAAACATAAGTACAAATCTTGGGGTTACATTTTTTGAAGCTAGCCTCACTTCCCAGATGATAATTCAACTATTTCAAAAGTCACAACGATGAAGCCTTTGCTAGCCCATCTTTACAATTAAATCAATGTGGAAAAAATACATACTTTCTGGATGAAACATGTTTTGGTAGAAATGAGATAATACATCAGTATAAAAGTTAATGGACACATGTACCCTAAACCTAGTTTCTACCAGATGGATTTCAACTTTAGACATGAAACACAGATAAAAAATATCCCTTCCCCAAAGTATTACTTACAATTAAGATACAGGCATTATTTGTATCTGAAACATACAAAGAATTGGAAGATGTCTGGACACAGAATTCTTCAGCAACTATTGTTAGCAGTATGCAGAATAGGATAATCTTCTCCAGGAAGAATAATGCCAGTGCAGCAGTACCACATTCACCAGGAATCCTGAGGGCTACTAGATCATGAGGCGGGAAGCCAAACCTTCTGGCTGCTCACAACGTCATTCAGCCTCCCTTTAGTCTTCAGAAAGTGTCTCTTGAACTCCAATCCATCACCCTTAGAAAGCCGGAAGTCAACCAATATCTTCTCATCCATTTCTACCAAATTCACTTTGAAAATCAGTTTATTGTTTCTCCTATCAGTCGTTGATACAGTAACCTGATTCATACAACTCTTTTTCCACTGATAGCCCAACTTCTCACAAGTCTCTTTCAGGCACTGATAAGATCTGTCTGCATCCAATTTGGTAAAGAAACGTGTCATTCTTTTGACCAAGTGCTGCCAGGGGTTCTGTGAGGATCCTGGAGTGCCAACTAGCTGACTATTCAGAAGCATATGATCAGGGCACACAGGTTGGGAAAAACTGATCCCTTGTACCAGTTTATCGATGTATGAGGGACTAGTGTCCCATAAGGAAAGACTTGTCCGTGGCTCTGGCTGAGAACTGGAGTACTTCACATTTTCTTCACTAGAAGTACTGTTTCCTGGAGAAAAGTCCAAATTGGAATGAATGTGCTTAGAGAATCCACCAGGAGACTCTGACACACCACCTGAAGTGACCCGGGGCCTCTTAGCTCCTTTTTTGAGTGGTTTGTTGTACCATCTATCTTTTTTGATGTCTGGAATGGTGATCCTTACTGATGGATTTTCAACTAGGATTTTATGTAGCAGAGCTAGGGGAGCAGAATCAATCTTTTTCCAAGGGTTGAGGTATGTCTTTTTTTCTTTCCAATCAACATACTCCTGACAACTATCACTGGGCTGGTCCCATGGCAATTCTCCAGCCAACATGGCAGTAAGCACTATTCCACAGGACCAAACATCAACTGGTTCTGCATAAAATTCCTTTCTCTTTATAAGTTCTGGAGCAACGTAAGGTAAAGTACCACACATCTTGTTCAATAAACGCTCACGATTATTATGCCGAAACACGGTGGCCAACCCAAAATCAGAGATTTTGAGGTTATCCCTTTCATCCAAAAGGAGATTTTCTGGCTTAATATCCCTGTGAGTGATTCCAATACCATGCAGATAAACCACCCCTGCCATGAGTTGATGGAAGAACCTATGAGCATCTTGTTCAGGCATACCAATGTCTGGCTCTATTCTATCAAAAAGCTCTCCCCCACTACAGTACTCCAAAAATAGATACTGGATATTGCCTTCTCTCCTGTGACCATAGAATTTCACTACATTCTCATGGTTTAACATTTTATTGATGCAGATCTCTTTCTTAATGTTTTCTGGACCATCTATGGCACGCTTCATGTCAACAATCTTCACTGCGACTGCTTCTTCAGTTATTCTATTCACAGCAAGTTGAACT
>PVKA01034940.1:0-23058 GCA_004027165.1 Ctenomys sociabilis | reverse complement strand
TACTTCATTTTTATACTTTTCTGCTGGATGGTTAAGACCTAGGTAAATCAAAACTTATATACCAACACAAGTAAGCAACTACACTCTTAATTCACTGATAAGAGATATCTGCTAAAATAATATCTGTAAATATAATATCATGTATGCACCTTGTACAATACCAAAACGTTATGAAAACAGTTTGCAATGTATTCATTCATCGAATCTGTACGGTTAAGGTGTCTTGAAACTGTCTGATTGACATTTGTATTTTAATAAAATAAAAATAAATGAAAAAAATATATATATCATGATTGCTATGCTAAAAAAATAAGTAAACAGCTATAATCTCTTATTTCACTGATTAGAGGCATCTGCTATAATAATGTCTATAAATATAATATCATGTATGCACCTTGTACGATAGCAAAACACTATGAAAACAGTTTGCAAAGCATTAATTTATCGAATCTATCCTGTTAATTTATCTTGAAACTGTCTCATTGCTATTTATTCTTCAATAAAATAAATAAAAAATAAGTTGAATTCCACGTGAAAACATAAAACAATTAGCCAAATGCACAGGTTTTGAGTTCAGAGGAAACACTACCTCAAGGGAGAGTGAATTGGAGGAGTCAGATTATATAACTAGTGGATTGAGAACACCAAGAAAGCTAATGTAGGTAGAGCAGCTTGAAGACTGAAGCTTAGAAACCTACTGTAGCACAGACTTCTAATACTTTTTAATATTCCATTTTCCCTTCCTTCTAGTAAAAGAATCTTGACAATGAAATTAACAGCTACACCCTAGATTCACATAGCTTTGCAGACAAAGTATACAGACAGCAATATTTGCACTCTGATGTCCAGCAGAGCTGGGTTTGAATCCCTGCTACTCTCTTAATTGGCTGTGTCCTTATGTGTGTCCCATCCTCTCCACTAGCCTTCTGAACTGTGACACTCCGCCCACTAAGGGGCTGCTGGGAAAATGACTTAATGCATATGCAGAAGCACACAGGAAGGAGCCCTGAATGGTGAGCTACCACAATCATTAATTGCTTTTTTCAAATGCATTTTTAACTAGAAGCCTTATAGTTTAATGTACAATGAAGAGAAAGCAAAAGGACCAAAAATATTAATGTCTGGCCTAACACGTGAAATTTTCATGTATCAAAGTGGGGTTTTTTTATGGCTTCATGATTTTTTTAGCTGATCCAGTCAGGTAAAGATAACTTTGGTTCTTTCCCTATTCATCTTTAGAAGAAACTAGGGCAGAGACTTTGCCCTTTTCAATGTTTCATTAAGCAAGAAGGGTGCCTGCCCTACGCAACCTGTAATACCTGCTGTGGCACTCAGGATGGGGGAAGATTTCATCCTACCTGAACACTCTGGAATCTATATTCTTTCCCCAGGTGAAGACCTGCCTGATACACTTATCACCTGAACCCGTGGCAAGTGATTTTCTCTGCCTTTCTCATGTTACCTTCCAGCCCAGTGCCAGCATATGGTCTATTATGTGCAAATGATTAAACAGATTTTCTGCCATGGGTAAAAAATATATTTCCCACTGGATACAGCAAAGGCTCTGTAAGTCTCTCCCATAAGAACCAGACTAGAATTCTAAGTGACTTGGTGAGCAGGTAGGAGAGAAAGTCATTATGCTGATAAGTTCATAACTTGTGGCTTCTATCAGTGTAAAGGAAAAAATCCATCCATTGTGCCATTTCTCCTGGATAAAATGGAGGTCAGAGCACTGCACTCAAGAAATAATTATCTTGTGCCTTGGAGGGTTACACATGTGGCCCTTTACCCTAGATGTCCTCTCCCACTTGCTCACACAGATGTCTTCCACTCATACCACAAATTCTCAGCTCGTATGTTACCTTCCCCAGGTACAGAGCCCAGTGCCTGCCTCCTTTCCTTGCCCAAAGGAACTGTGTTTCTCTGACTTCTAAAATTCCCAAGGCCTATCACTACCTAAACACATATGGCATCACATTATAATTGTGAATTTATCTCCCATACATTCATGTACACACATGCACATACATGTACTCATACCCAGACCCAGACTTATGTACATACATACACAAAACCACTAGATATTCTCTGAATGTGTAATTTTTATCTCTGAAACTTCAGTGCCTAATGCCATAAATATTTAGTAAATGCTTGATGAATGTATCTTCTGATTCCCTATATTTCTTTATTTAAGTAAACTCAATATGACACTGACAGTATTTGTGAATTTTATATTACTCATTATTTTTGAAACACACATGCCTTATGTGTTATGCATAAACATATATGCATGCAAAGTAGAGAAAACTATGTTGAAATGGCACCCTATCATCTCTAGGAAATGGGATAATTTCCTCTTTGATTTTGTTGAATTTGCCTAAAGTTCAAAAATGAAATGACTGTTTTCAAAATTCTAAAACTATTGATAAGATTACCATAATCATATTTAATGATGACAACTAATTACTACTAACTGACCCCTGAGAGCCATCTCCTTGAAAACACACTGTAACCAATTGCCTTGGGCAGTTTTATCAGCCTTCCAGGGACTGCTGCACCTATGAAATCATGTGAACTAAGCAGGTTGTCACATGGACAAAATAAAAACTACAAATACAAACTATCAGGCCAGCCAGATAGCTCAGTGGACTAAAGCACTTAGTCCACTTAGGCAGAGCACAGCGATCAGGGGTTTGATCTGTGGTGTGCATCTGTAATCCCTGCATTTGGGAGGCTGAAAACAGGATGATCACGAGTCTGATCTGTGTAGTGAGACTCTTGGTAAAGACAAGAAAATACTTATTGCAAGGAACCATGCTTTAATTTTTCAGTGGCCTTGGGGCTGGGCCAGGCCACTCCCCACAGAAGCAGACATGAGGCAGATGATGCTGTCCTGGGAGCCTAGGTTACGTGAGATTCCCAGTCAGCAGCACCTAAGCTTGGATCTTTGGCCGAAAGTGTTCCCTCAGTGTCCTATGTCTGCTGCAGAGGGGAAAAGCAAGGCTGACTTTAGGTGCAAAGAAAGTGAAACTCAAAAGGAGAGCAGTCTGAGACTGAACCTCTCATCTGATAGTTAACAACTTGCAAGGGCTTTAGGAAAACATTTTAAATTACAGGCCCTTCAGGTCTATGGAAGAAAGAGCACTATGACCAACTGTACAGAGGTCTCACAAGAGTTAGAAAATTTAGAAAGCATGATGTGAAGTGTGTTTCATGGTAGCTCTTCATCCCAGTCACAGTGCAAATCCCTGAAAAGCCAGACAAATGACCTAAATGAAAGAAGCAGGCCAACGAGACCGCATAGCACACAGCTGACTGCATACAACCAGCACAGAGCTTCAGCAGGAGGGGCTACCTAAATGCAAGGCCAAGGGAAAGCCCTGCAGATGTAAATAACTGACAGACATATGGATTTTATATAAACTCTCATTTTTCCATTTGTTTTTAAAAATCAGCAACTATTGTGAAAAATGAAATAAATTCTGCATGTGCTAAAAACTGGCTAGTGCATGATCAGCTTGCAACTTCAGATTTAATCTCTACCTAGTGAGATTTAGATGAGACTAAATATTTTAAGCCAGAAAAGAAAGGGCTAGACTCTATATTCAGGCCCAGGTGGTTGCTTTGGCCATTCGCTCTTCCGATGGTCATTCAATTTCCTCCCGGACTTCTCTAGGCCCTAAACAGGGATGCAGAACAGAAAGAAAGATCATTTATTTAAACTTGGGAAGGGATGCTAGAAACCTTCAGGATGTGTGTTTCATATTTAGGCAGACATTTGCAACAGCCATGGTATTTCAGAATCATCTGGAGAGCTTCAATAAAGCCACTCTCCACAACCTTGCTAGCTTGCCTAGGATCAAATTAATTAGAATAATTGGAGTGAAGAACCCCAGAAATCACTTTATTAAAGCTGTCCAGGTGATTTTAATGTGCAACTATTTTTGAGAACTACTCTATCAAAACTTTGTACTTCTAGAAATTACCCTGCTGGAATGCAAAGATTCCTAGGACAGAAAAAAAGTAAAGCTATCACTTGTCACTAACATCTCTACAATATTATGAGATGATTTTAAACCTAACTACCTAGCTAATTAGGCAGTGTGGGTAAAGGACTTCAGAGTATTATAGCCCAGACCCTATAAGACTAAAGGGAATAGGGGAGTGAAAAGAATGAGGTCCCAGGAGCAGGAAGGACATGGGGATTCACAAGCACACTGTCATATTCAAGTGTGCATTTGAGGTTAGCCTCCCAAGCCCATGTCCAGAGCCCCGAGGTGTAGTCCCCCAAGATGAAGGAAGGATTAACTAGCAATTCACTCTCATCCACACAGAGGGCTGAATTCACAAGGCATCACCTTTATACAGTTGTCTGAAGGGTTTCATGATGAGTTGAAATGAACCAGACACCAACAGATATATATGGCATGATTTTACTTGTATTTGGAAAATAAAGCAGTCAAATTCAGAGACAAGTACTAGTCCAATGTACAGCATAACAGCTGCATTAAGAAATAGTGAATTATACACAAGAGAGAGGGGGAGAGAGAGAGAAAGAAGAAGGAGGAGGAGTTCGGGGAAGGGAGAGACAGAGGGAGAGAGAAGAAAATGTACATCACCATTGAGGTGATGGTATACATTGGCTACCCTGATTTCACAATGTGAAATCTTCATTTTACAAAGTAAATGTACTGCAAAATATCCATTTGTGCACCTTACATATATAAAATTTTATTTGACAATTATACCTCAGTAAAGGTGGAGGAACAAAGAAACCCCATCTGAGGGCAGAAGGGGGATTTCATTATTGATGCAATGCAAACAAGAGTCATGAATATGCTTCAAAACAAAAAAAAAATATATTGCCTGGTAGGCAATTACACATCCAGTTCAGATCTATAGTGTATTGTTATAGTTTGTGTCTAGGGACAACTAAAGCCTTGTCCCCCAAAGCCTCAGGCAGTCATGGGCTGACTTCTGAGTTTGTGATTGATTACTGTGAGTGTGGGTGCTACACCTGCCCTGGGGCAGGTAATTCACATTAAGTGTAAGGAGGGTGGGGAGGCTGGCTAGCTACCTTTGCTGCTGCCCCTCCTTTGCTCCCTGCTCTTTGCCGCCCCATGAAAGTCTTCCCTCTGCCATGTGCCACTCTGCCTAGGAGCTAGCCAAGTATGGACTGAAACCTCCAATAACTGTGAATTAAATAAACCTTCCCTTCCTTCATTCTGAGTGTCAGTATTTGTCCCAGCAATGAGAGAAAAGTAACGGAGACAGGTATCAAAAGGACTAAGATGACAATCTCTCAACAATGTGCGCATAGATCAAAACACTGCATTGTACCCACCAACTATACAATTGTCAAAGAAAGAAAGGAAAGGAAGGAGGGAAGAAATTAAGCATTCCTACATTGTCCCATTACCTCTCTTCTGTCAGAGGCTGTCAGGGACTTCATTTTAGGCATATAATTTGAAATCTTTATGGGGACATTTTTTTTTTAAAGGAGCCACACCTTTTAATAGAAGCTCAAATGAGAGGAAAAGTTTTAACCTTTTGCATAGATTTTCTTAACAGGGAACACTCTGGCTTTCATTTCAAAGAAGAAAGAGTCTTCCCCCATGTTTTATGTACACCATTTTGTGACCAAGTGTCTCCTAAATCCAAACAATTAGAAGGCTGCCCCTTATGAAAAGGTTCCCAACTGGAAACACAACAGTACAGACTTGATAAAAGTGGTGGGGACTGGAGAACTTTCCACGCATGGTCAGGCCACCAAATCCAAGTGGCCAAATGATGTCATGGAGCATAGAGCCTCTGTTGAGGAGTCTGAAGGGATGAACAGCGCAAAGGGAACAGGGGCTGCAGAGGAGGGGACAAGAGACTGGGATCCATAGTGAATCATAAGGAGATGTGGACAGGTGAGAGACAAGGCAGAGAGCTTAGCTCTGAAGCATAAATGAGTCTCATCCATATAGGAACCACAGATGAAGTAGACACATGTGACCAGCAATTTTCAATAAAAACAAAGAAAACATTATTTTTATTTTTAAAAATCTTTATTAAATCCAGTGAAGCCAGGGTACCATGGCAGTGATTTATTGCACTAAAAAACTCCAGAACAACCAAATGACACATTTTCTTTTACTTCTGGCAAGTAATTAGCCTCCGTATTGCTAAAGGGCCTGTCAGCAGCCTTGTCAAGGGATAAAGGAAAATCCAGCTTCTTATAAGCCCTAGGTTTCTTGCATTACTTGTGCTCTCCCTTGCTCTTCATGGTGCAATCCTTTTCTTCGGGTCTGTTCTCTCTTCCTAAGAAATGCAGGAAGAGAGGGGAAGTAACACAGCCTTCCCTGATGCAAAAAAGAACTAGTGAAGTGGTAAGGGAAGTGCACATCCCTGCCCATGGGCAGCCTCTCTGTGAGGATTGCAATGGTATGTACCACATAGGCAGTTAATCCTTACAGCCACCCTAAGAGGCTGGGTCTAAGGCAGAAGGGGAAAGCAAGTTTGCAGAGATTAGCTAAGTGGCTCCAGGCCAGAAAGATTCTGGGACCACAACTGAATCTGGGTCTTCCAGCTCTTTTCATCCCATGCAGGTGCCTTCACACATGCCATCTAGGGAATGAAGAATACAGGCATCTGACACCATACTTGGAAGAGATCAGATGTTTCATAAATGTTAGATCTCTCTCTCCTCCTGCTCAGCACTGACACCAACTGCTCAAATGTCATGTGTATATGTATAGGCAGATTTGTTTTATAAACTTGGACATACAAAAAAATTAAAATAAGGAAATTTAAGTATCTGATGATCATAACACTCAAAAACAATCAGTTATGATTTTGGCCTAATTTCCTTGAGCTGGAATACACTAGGACACCACACCAATTTCATTTTACAAAACTAGAGTTAGACTTACACAATTTTCCCTTTTATTCCTTTTTGTATTTTTTTTTTCATTTTATGTATTTGGTAAAATCTCACTGTACAGATCAGACTAGTGGTGATCTTCCTGTTTTCAGCCTCCCCAGTGCTGGGATTACAGGTGTGTGCCACCATGCCCAGACTCATTCACCGGCTCAGCATACCTGGGGGCAGGGCCAGGCAGTATGTGGGACCAGGGATTGAACCCTGATGCCTGTGCTTGCCAAAGCAGGCTCTTAGTTTGCTGAGCTATCTCACCAGACCATTTTTCCTTTATAAAATTTAACAGAACAATAAATTCATTTTGATCCATGACCACAGTTCCTTTTGAAACCATATGATATGCTAATATAAGTGTGCCATAATTTATAGTACGATATTTTGACTAAAAGCTTGTAATAAGGTTTTACTTTTAAAAATCGTATGTACACAGGTTAGATACATCAGTGATTTTCATCCTTGAACACATTTCTTCAATGATTTGAGATAGTTTTGGCTTTCACAACTTGGAGAAATACGTGCCCAATGTCCAGTGGATAGAAGCCAGGAATTCTGCTTAATCTCCTGCAGGCCCAGCACAGGCAGCCCTAACAAATCATTATATGCATGGTGCATGGCAAGAGTATTGAGGCTGGAGAACCCTGCCAAAATGAAGTAAATATATGGCCATGTAATAGCTATGGTGAGCACTCCTTTAGAGTTATTATTTCTCAAGAGCATAAACATGTTTAGTTCAATTAATGTTCTTCTTTTATTCCCTAACGTGAAAGCCACTCTTGACTTCTAAATGAAAGCCAATGCCCAGAGACAACCTAAGCTCTACTCAAAACAAATGAAGAGAGGCTGAGTCCTTACAGTGAGGCTGTGCTAATCACCCTTTCCCTTCTCCAGAAACTGTGCTCCTACTGAAGCTCTAACTGCTTCCAGCTGCTGCTCCCTAAGCCCTACTTTAATAGGTCAAAGTTGTATCTGGTTCTACATGTCAGGATGCTGAATGTACCTGGGTGACATTTGGAAGACAATGCCCAGCTGCCATTTTCTGTTTGTCCCAGAGTCACAGTAGGGGGTCATGGAGGGGCAGTCATGCACTGGCACTATCTGATGTCACAACAACAATGTGATGATGTCAGCATTGGGCCAGTAGCCAGTGCCAGGACTGATCCTGTTTCAGCAGCCAAACCTTGTGTATGCCCCCTCCAACAACTGCATCAGCTTATGATTTCCTGAATTAAATTCTACTTACCCCTCCCCCAAACATCTCAGATCTCAACAGTGAGCACTCGTGTTCATACAGAACACAGCTGGAAATATTGTGCTTGCTGTAATCCCACCAACAACAGCCTCAACTGGGAAGCTGTTTAAAATTCAGAGTACAAGGCCTGCTAAACTCAGCCCTGGTAAGAGGGCCCAGCAATCTGTTACCAAATCCTTCAGATCATTCTAATGTATGCTGACATTTGAGAAATACTGAATTAATAGAAACAATACCAAGTCGTCTTCCCATATTTGCTAACTTAACTGTGTGCCACCATCTCCTGTAGCCATGTTTCATAAGCCACAAATGTAGAATGGCTGGTCACAGATAGTATGAGCCAACTTGGCCAATGAGTGAGTCTCCTCTGATTGAGGATGATGTACGAGTGGGGTGAGACCATCTGTTCACTCCAGAAGAATTTGAAAAGGTTGCAGAGACAAAAACATTTTTCTCTGCACAATCCTGTATATATCAGAAGACTGGACAGTAGAAAATGTCCTGCAAAGGATGTCAGATTAAAATCTGAAAGTCAAAGCTAAAACTGGTGGAATAGTTTATATTCCAGAGGTGGTGATGACCCATGGCCGTGCACATGTGAACAGCACAGGTCATGGAAGCTTTTGGGGGTAAAGTACCATTTTATTTTATTTTTTTATCAAGTTCCTAAATTCCATCTTATTGGATGTGGGAATTAAAATAGCAAGCCAAGTGGACAACATTCCTGAGCCCTTAATTCTGTGGTCTTGGGCTCTACTAAGGAAGCCTGACAAACAACAAAATGTACCTAAAGCACAAAGCAAGTAAGTACAGAGTTAGACGGAAGAGAATACTGAACTACAGAGCTGCTAGAAGAAAGCATATGAAACAAGTATGAGACTGCGCAAGAAGCAGACATACAGGAAGTGTCAGCCCTCCCAGAAAAACAGGAGACTGTCATTTATGGACAATGCTTAGGCTCATTTTAGGCCCATTTTCTTTACTCATTTTCATGTGTCAGCCAAGGACCTCCCTAAGTAACAGGATTTCAATATGCTGCTCAATTTCATATGATGCTTAAATCAGATTTCTATACAGAATCTGCAATTCAGACTTACTTTCTCCTTTTGTAGTTAAAAGGAAATGTGATTATGCTAGGCACCTCCCATCTCTGGTATTAGAATATTAACTGAAAGTAAATCCAAAGCCAAAGTAAATGTTCACAGATAGGTAATAAGCGATCACATGTTGACATTACATGCCGACAGTGCTGCTTTTGGATCCAGAGGTAATTAAGACAGTGTTAGCCACCAGCTACTTTGTGTATAGTTAGTTGCTGATCACTGCTTTACAGAGACCTGATATGCTTCGCAAAACTTTGGGATAGGATTTCACGAACTTATTTGGAATACACTACAACTTGGAACTTAATGATGTATCATTTTGCTTAAACTGTGTTGCATTAATTTATGGGAGTGCAAATACAAAACTTTGCAATATAAGAGTCTTATGTGATATGCTGTGTGTGTACTAGCACACAAAAATATATGAATACAGAGGAAGGTAAACCCAATCTAAAACTTTGAAATCAAATTCTGTAAGATCCAAAACATTTTGAGCACCAAGATAACTTCACACACATGCTCGAGCACACGCATGTGCACACACACACAAAAAAAAAAAAAATTCCACACACAGGTCGTAATAAAATGTAGGTACACTAAAAATATTGCTTAACATTGCAATCAACCTGCATGTATATGATAACAAATAAATTTCATGATAAGAGTTGGATCATATCCCCAAAATATTCATGATGTGTATTCAAATATGACAAAATCTGAAGCAATCTAAAATGCTGAACATGTCTTGTCCTAAGCATTTCCAATAAGGGACACTCGTGTGTGTGTGTGTGTGTGTGTGTGTGTGTGTGTGTGTGTGTGTGTGCATGCGCACACTCGTTCTGCTCTAGGTAAGTTTGTAGTTCTTATGATTCTCTGTGGTTTGCTCTAAATCATCTTGCAGCCCATCATCTGATATACTAGATCTCTGCCATGCAAGCTGACTTCTCTGGACTTATACCCTGGTTCCCTCACCCTATGTCTTTTAGCTAGGTCTCTCCAACAGAAAGAATCAGAAGAATACAGAAAATTTGGCAGGAAAGCAAAGCTTAAGTATGTACTACCAATCTGCTCACAGGGCCACAGTGTGGGCAATGACTGGGATTCTCTAAAGCCACAATGTTTTAGAGTGAATTCCCTTCTATAGTCACAGCTGTCACACAGTTTTGTAGCCCTATCCCATGTCCTTACCTCCCCAGACCCAGGAAGAGCAATAGCCTCTCACTGCTACTAGCACTGAGTGTCCCCCACATCATGTCACCTCTTCCCTTTGATTTTTCCTCTTCCCATAGAGTGCTTTCACTGAACCTCATTCAGCTGCATATAGCCTGTACCTTCTGTTTCCTACCAGGAATCTGACGTTCTTCCTTAGCACATCTTAATATGTCCTAATCTTCTGCATGGCAAAAGTAATTGATACTATTTTTACTTATTTTAGCTTTTTTTTTCTTATGTACATAGAGCCAGAAAAATAAAAGATGGGAGAGGCTCGTAGAGTTATCTAGCATTCAAACCCACTACTATTATGGCTATATGGGATTATTTTGCTGAACTCACATATCTACAATATTTGAATGGCAATGGAACACCTATCTCTGACAAACAAAACAAAAAAGGGGATAAAAATGAAGTTCCATTTTGCAGAGAAAAAATATATACATATATATGTATACGTATGTACAAAAATAGGATATGCAGCTACTTTCTCTTAGTTCATTGAGAAGAAAGACTTGTACTAAAAGTGTTTTAAAAAAATAAGAGTGTTTAGAACAAGATATCATGTCTGCATCTTATATTCTGAATAACTACTATGAAAACAACAGTATGCAATGCATTAATTACTATAACTGTCCTACTAACCTCGTTTGAAATTGTCTCATTGCTATTTCTTTCTTAATAAAATTAATAAAAAGAGATATTTAGCATGCAAGACTTACAGTAATTGATACTGTTGGTAGGTGGTAATATAAACAGCAACAGTTAACATGTTACATGCAATATTCAAAGAGCTGTGCTAGGAATTTTATATTCATTATTTCATTCACTTCATGGAACTCAAAATGTATTTATATTACATCATTTAAAGATGAGGAAATTGACTCGTGGGTTAAATAATTAATAAGTGGAAAACCATGATCTGGACGCAGTTCTAATGCTAATGCTATTAATTCTTCCATTATTCTTCTTATATGTCTGTAACAGACAAAGTTCTTTGCATTGCAAGTGTGGTAGATTGCCAACTGGTGGTCAACTTGTTGCACCCAGCTGAACTGAACTTGCATGTTGTTGAATGTGGAAGGCCACCTGAGGATTGTTGGTGACTGCATAAGAGGTGGAACTGGAGAGGAAGAAGGAGAGGCTATTAAGGAAGCTGTTGAGGAGCTGTTGGAAGCTGCTGGTTCTCTTATGCTATTCTTCTGAGGGACCTTGTCCTTCTGGCCTTCCTGACAAGCTTGGCTGTTATAATTAGAGGAGGAGCTTGGGATTGTTTTGTTGTTAATAATGGCTGCAGTTCACTTTGAGGGAGCTCTAGTCCTCACCTTGAGTATGGCTTTCTAGTTTTGGAGGGGAAGATGGCATACTGCTCAGTCTCCTAGAAAAGCTGGTCATGTGGGCTTTCCTGATGGGAACTTCGCTTTCTTCATCATTGGAGGAGCTTTGGGTCTCACTGTTGCTGAAGATGACTGTGGTACTTTTCCAGGGAGCTCTAGTTCTTACATTGAGTATTGCTTTCTGGCTCCCATGCAGATCCCTCAGCCTACAACTACAGACTTTTCACCATGCTGATGTAGACTTCCTAGCTTCCACCAACTTTTAGGCCTTCCAAGTGCAGATCCATGAAACAGGCCTGCATGAGACATTGTCATGGGCTCTAGACCTCAAGCTAGACTTTTGAGAAGCACTGATATGTTCTCTAGATCTTCAACTGGACTCATGTAGGATACTATCATGGGATTCACACACTCAGCTGGATTCTTTGATCTTTAGTGTGTAGACCAATTTCCTGAACTCTCTTCCTATATATGATTCTTTGACTGACTATTATAAAAATCTTACAAAATATGTGTCTTACACTTTTCCCCTTACAAAAACTGCAAACTATGACAGCAAATATCAGAACCCCAACTGAATCTTTTTTAAAGGCAAAAAGGTTATAAAATGACTCCAGAAGCTCATAAATTCAAAACTTACCAACCTAGCCTGAAAAGCATGGATCCTAACATTTCTGGACAACTTAGAAACTAAGGCCCTTCATTCCCCAATTTATAATAGGTGATATCTGTGTCTCTTCTCTGCTGCCCCATGAGACCAGCTTCTTCTCTCTGGCAAGACTCTCTATATGGCTGGATAGATGAGTTGAAAAATCTAGTACAAGCCAAACAAATCTAAGGCTTACAAGATATCAATTTGGCCATCACCTCAAACTCATTGTTCCACTTTGTCACCAAGCAAGAAAAGATTTTTCTGTACTTGGCCAATTTGAAAAAATATCCAGGAAGATCTCTGATTGGCCCACAATGAGTCTCATGCCCACTTCCTAGAAAGTTTAGTACAACCAGAAGTTTGAGTAACTTGCTCATTCCTCCAAGTGAGAGAAGAGGCACTTTCATAGGCATCTTGTGTGAGAAAACCTAAGAGTGAGGAAAGACCAAACCTAAAGAGGGAACAGAGGCATTAAGAAAACTTCACTCACTATAATCCTGAGGTCACCTGTATTAATGCCTCAGCCTCATTTAAAGATTTCAAAGGAAACTGACTTTCTAAACTCAGGTGCTACTTGGTTCCTTGGAGATTTAAAGCTTTATTTTTGTATTAAAACTATAAGAGATGAGATGTCCAACACCAAGAATTTAGAGTACAAAATGTAATGACTTTACCATTATCATTCTAACTCCCTGACCTCTCAGCAAACTCATTCCCTAAAGTGGCTCTTGGGCAAGAAGACCAAGTTGAGTTTAGTCTGTATACAGGGAAGCGTGTAGAGGTGACCTATAGTATGCCACCAGGCAGTCCTGAAAAATCCATCAGTGGTATTGAAAATGATGAGGGCTGGCCAGATAGTTCAGTGGACTAAAGCACCTGCTTAAGCTGACACAGCAGCCAGGACTCCATCTTCAGTGTGCAGTGCTGGTCCCTCCCCAGCATGCTGAGACAACAACTGATACTGAGCATGGTGGTGCGGCCCTGTAATCCCAGCACTTGGGAGGCTGAAAACTGGAGGATTACTCTGAGTGTGATCTCTGCAGTGAGAGCCTATTGACCCTGTACTAAAAACATTAAAAAAAGAAGAAGAAAAACAAAGCTAACCTTTAACTCTTCCAACATACCAGAAACACCTGAAAGTTTTTGCATACACAGATATTTTTTGATTTACAATGAGTTCTAGTACCAACAAACCCATCTGAAGTTGAAAATACTATTAAGTCAAAAATCCATTTAATATAACTAACTTAATGAACTTCCCAGTTTAGCCTAACCTGTCTCAAACATGATCAGAATACTCGTACTCACATTACTCTACAGCTGGGCAAAATCATCTGCTACAAACCCTACCTTATACTGAAGTGTTGAATATGTTGTTTAGTGTATTGAGTACTATATATAGTATATAAATATTGCATTCATGTATATATGATTTAATTTTGACTAAAATATATTTCATTTAAACTAATTTAAACTGAAAATTTACACAGCTTATAAGTATAGCTTTCTACAATTTTATATAATACCTGTTAGGTTTATATTAAATATAAAATGTAAATTACATGCTATATGTTAATGTATTTTAAGTTTATATTTTATATGCATATCAGTATATAATAGAAATGTAAAATATGTGTACAAAATCAACAAACTTCACAGTAGCATCTGCTCTGAGAGAGTATTGGAACTAGAAGTGATCTTTTCATTTATGTTTTATTTCTTTAAAATTAAATAAATGAGACTGGGCATGGTGGTGTGCACCTGTAATCCCAGCTGTTGGGAGGCTGTAAACAGGCAGATCGCTGAGTCTGATCTAGTAGTGAGACCCTGAACACCCTGTAGACCCTTCCCTGAAATACAAAAAAATAAATAAATCTAAAGGTTATGTACATAGGTATATTTGTGATAGTTTAATTTCTTTTTAATCTGGAATTTTTATTTCTTTAATTTCTGAATTTTAGAAAATACAAATACTTAATGATGCCTCCAAGTCTTTTTTATTATTTTTACTTTTTAAAAAATAGAAAATAGTAACAACAACAACAAAAAAAAAAAATTGCATTAGAACCAATACAAAATTTCACTAAACAAAGTAACAGAAATTCAACAATGGTGCTATATTGCATGATATTACCTTCTATTAGTTATTATCAGATATAAACGTGCAGAATTGGTTTTTTAAAAATGTTATAAGAAATTTGAAATAAAGAGTAATCCAAAGGAAAAAACTTATTAACTGCTCTTTTCAAATGACCAGCAGAAATCAGCAAGGTGATTATTCAAATTACCCTGCATAAACACATAAATATATATTTTCCCTTCTTTCTTTTGTCCTTTTCCTCATCCAAGTTTCTCCTTTCCATTTTTCCCTTTCACAGTATCTATTGTACCTTACAGACTAAAAAAAGAGAGGAGTGGGTTTCTTCACATCTGTATGTTAGGGTACATGGATGGCAAGCTCAGCAAAGGCAGGATGAGGGCTCATGAGCCTGCCTGAGAAGGAATGAAAAGTATTTCAGAACAGCCTCAAACAGAGGAAGCCAGGGCTCCTGGGAGGCTAGGAAAGGTCAAAGCAACCGATACAGGGAGATCTTTCTGAACAATAGGAGATAATCCAAAATCCATTTCAATTTGGCTTAGGAAAATGTATCCATACCTTCATTACATGCCAGGGACACTTGGTGCTCTGAGAAGTCACATAGGGCCACATTCTGAGGTAGAAACGTGGTGTAGGAAGAGTTAGTGAGCTTGGCACCAGCACCTTGCCCCTTATTGAGCTTTGTCCCCTGGTTAGTGAGCACAGGTGAAGCATTCGCTCTCAGGGTCCTCCTAAATCAGCCCATGAATGTTGGCTAAGTCACCTGTTCTCTGAGCTGCTGTTTCTGCATCTGTGAAGCTAAGGTATTAGGTAAAATGGCTGCCTATTCCTTTTCAATTCAAGAAAATTAATGAGTGTGTGTTTGTGTGCCATCTATGCACACACACGTCACACAGCTCCTTTCCAGAGCTTGTCTCCCTGATTCGTTCAATGATGTTAAAGTCATTGCCTCATAGCTCTGGCTAATAATGTTGTAAAATGAGTCTTAGAAAAGCTGAATATGTTGGGGAAGGAGATGAGATTATTCAACTAATATCACTTATCATAACTATATCTGAAAGGGTCAGCTTGGATTACACATAATTGTATAAAAATATCTTACCCCTTCCTCAGTCTATAACCAGCAAAAGATTTTTAACTAGTCTGCCTCAGTTTCCCCTTGTGCAAATATAAGACAATATCACACTTCTGTCATTGTTGAAAAAAGAATAAAATGAGATCTTGTGTAAAACAGCACACACAGAACTCCCCAAACAGATAGCATGATTATATCTATAGATTTCTGTCTCCATCGGCTGTTTATCAGGGCGTATTAATGTCTGCATATGAGTGTTTATCTGCACTGCATGTATTGATATTCATTTCTCCATGTAATCTCAAATCTGTCCAAGAGTATCTGGGGGAACAAAACAATGATTAGATTTATCAAGAAAAGTTTTGCAGGCTTCCTTCCTGACTCAAGGCAAGTACACTGTTGACAGGGTTTTCAGTGCTTAGCAGTAGCAGTTTCAATGTCCCCACCATGAAAGCACCAGGCACTCTTTGTCCGTGTCCTGGCTGGCTTTCCAAAGTGGGCCTCCTCGGTCATGCTTCGAAGATGCTCGTGTGCAGTGTATTTGGACTTGGAAAATCCACCAGAAGGACAGGGCACCTACCATTTCCTTCTTTTCACATCCTCATGAAACATCCCCAGACTTCGCCAGAAAGTCCTTCCATAATTGATGGTGTCAGTCCACGTTTTGTTGCTAATAAAAGAAAACAACAACCCCAGAGATTAAAACCATATCCATGGGCCTTTGAAATCCCCTGGGCTTTGGGTCACACACCACTATGACCACTATGGGGATGGAGAAGAGCCAGAGTCCCTAACACTAGACCTCTTACTAATTTCAAGCAGATTTCTATTATAATAATCTGAGATAATCAGGAACTTAATAGCGCATTTTGCTAAAATCCATGACTCTTTTTATCAGGTCTACAAATACCCAAGTATAAGCAAGTAAAGGCAGAACCAAGTTTGACCTTTTTTATATTCACTTTTACTTTAAACCTTTGCACATAGGTGTTATTCATTCAAGAAAAATCAAGGGCTGGTGAGATAGCTCAGCATACTAAGTGCCTGCTTTGGCAAGCACAGGGTTGGATCTGGGGTTCAGAATGCCACACCAGCCCCACCCCTTGGGTGCTCTGAGCTGAAAAACAAATGCAGGCATGGTGGCACATGCCAGTAATGCCAGCACTGAGGAGGCTGAGAACAGGAGGATTACTATGAGTCCAAAATGAATAGTGAGACCCTGTAACACACAAAGTCCCAAGTTTAGTCCCTGGTACCACATGCCATTCTGTTACCATATTGGCCTTGGGACCCCAGGTGCATTGTGCCAGCTCAAAACCAGGTGTAATGGTACACATCTATTATCCCAGCATTGGGAAGGCTGAGACAGGAGAATCAGTACAGTTCAAGCTGTATAGCATGACCTTGTATCAACAAATAAAGAAAAATCAGCAGAACAAAATTGATTAATCCTAGATTTGTCTAGCCTGTTTCTTGGTCCGTTGTTATTGTTGTTCTTGTTATTGTTGTTGTTATTATTATTGTTGTATCAGGGATGGAACGCAGGACATTGCACTTGCCAGGCAGGCACTTGTGCTGCTGAGCTCTCCCCAACCCTTAATGTAGCCTATTTCTTTTCCTTTCAAGACAGAGGACACCAAGATAAGAGTAACTAAAATAATTTTCAAGGTTCATGGGATATCCAATTACCAACTTTTATAACATCCAGGTCCAAACCCCTAAGTCTCTAGCCCTCTACTGTTAGTCACCTGAGTCTCAAACAAAACAGAGTTGCCCATGACAGAAGTCAACTACAAACAAAGACAATCATTTCATCAGACTGGAGCTGCCCCTCAGTCAGGTGGACTTCCACAAAGCTAAGAAGCTAATGCTGAAACAGTGATCGGCTGGATCCTGACCCACCTCTTTTAATCTTGATTTCATGGCTGGGCCAATCTGGTTGTCATCATTGAAGTATGCCTTCTCCAACACCCATAGATGCTGTAGTCTTATCCCACATTTTCTCTTTCTTGGGCCAATATGTCCTTTCTTGGCTAGTTTTATCTGCCTAGAACTTTTAGTGTTATTCTTCATAACATAAAGTTTCAGTCCAAAGTTGATCTGTGCGCTAAATGTAAGTTAATGCTATTTTTGTAATTCTCATTCTTTGGCTTGACTCTACAAAACAACTAAATATTTTGGTGATTTTGAAGTTGTCTGTCTTCCAGAGATTCATTCTAGCTGGTTAGTCCCAATCTATAACCACAAGTAAATGCTAAGTCCTTTCTGACCCCCTCCCTATTGTCCCTGTGTGTTTAATAAACGCTAGTTGCTTCAAAGCTCACTTCATTTCCTGGGACCCCTGGATTCACACTGGAAACCTCCTACTTGGACTCACCTCATGGCTCTTGTTCCTTGCATAAGGGAGTTATGCAGCACCCTCTTCTCTTGGCTCTGACAAGTCTACCTCACATCCACCCCCCCCAGCAAAACCTATTCTAGAAATTTATTACCTTACCACGTCTGATCACCTCCCTCTCTATTCTCCTCAGCCTAGGGTATAATTTTACAGTGTGAAAATTTGAAAACATCAACGAATAAATCTAGAGAAGAAGACAGCTGGGAGAACAAATAATTTCAATGCAATATGGTCAGTACATCAAACACACTCATCAATTATATAAACTGTGGAAATCAAATAGAAAGAGATCAATTCCCTGGTGGGTATCGGTTGAAGTGAAGAAGATTCAGAAAATATTTCTGGGATAGATACTGTATTAGTCTGTTTTTTTCTCACTAATAACACAATATGACAAACTACATCAGTTAAGAAAAAGAAATATTTATTTTTGCTGATGGTTTTGGTCTAAGATCAAGGGCCCACAAATGATTATGAACTTATTTGTGGTAGAGTTTAGGGTGATAAATGAGCATCCCATGCATGACAAGAGACAAAGGTGTGTATGTGTCTTCTGGTCTCTGTCTCTCCTTATAAATTCCCAAGTATTTAGTCATTTGGCACCCACTCTTCAAGACTTTGAATTTCCCAAAAGTCTTACCTCTAGATGCCATAGTTGGATTAAGTTTCTGTCTTCTCAGTTCCTCATAATGGGTATCAAATTGCAACACAGTTTTTGGAGATTAGCATAGTCAGGCAATTGTAGATGTCTAAAGCCCTACCTATTAGTACCTTGCTTCTCCTGACGGACACTATCAGCTATATTCATAATATTTCACTGGCATTTCATCATTAGGTTTTCTATCTAAACATGTCCCAAAAATACATCCTTTGTGAAGCTAAGGCACTATCAGGAAAGAAACACACTGGCCTACAAATATACTAGGAGAATGTATGCATCATTTTGTACATGATCCATTTTCACTTGGTACAGACTGACAGTTGTAAAGCCTGAGTTCTAATTGAAGATAACTCTAAGGGAAGGTTTACACATAGGGATTCAGGTTGACTTGTCTATGGCAGGAGACAAGGATTCTTGTTCTAGTAATTTATTGAGACTTGCTCTGATGCCTAGGAAGAGTGGGATAGAGGAGGTAACACAGAGTAAGAATGTGGTCTCACTGGGAAAGGAGGATTTGGCTGATTTGGGACCGGTTCCAGCATGCAACAAGAAGATAAGGATGTGAGAGGCAGCACAGAACCACATCCCAGATGACAGGTGTTATGGTTTGTATCTATCTGTCCCCCCAAAGCCTCAAGCAGTCATTGGAAAACTTCTAGAGTTTGTAATTGATTCATGATCCAGTTCTGGGAATCAGGATGTGAGTGCTATTCCCACCCTGGTGCAGATAGCCTACTACCACCATAAAGGAGAGAAAGAAGCTTTCTCCCATCTTTTTACCCCTCTTCTCTTTTGCTCTTGTTGCTTTTTCTGTCTTCTTCCCCATGAATTATTACACCTCTACCTTGGAGCCACCAGATTATGGACTGAGACTTCCACAGACTGCGAGCTAAATAAATCTTTCCTTCTTTAATATTGGGCTCTTGGATATTTTGTCCTAGCAATGAGAGAAATGTCATCAAGATAGAATTTGGTATCAGAGGAATGGGGACATTGCTATAACTATACCTGACAGTGTAGTTCAAGAGACTTGGGGACTACCTTGTAAAGAGTTTGGAAAGGTTCAAAGATGTTGCCTGAAGAGTAGTGCTGGAACACCTTAGCCTGTTCTATATGGTAGATTCTGATCAGAGGCTAGAAGATCAGAAGATTAATAGAAATCCTGATGGTAATGACCAGGCTCTGAAAATTTCTGCTGGGAAGAAGGACTGCATTGGTTGTTGAACTCCAAGTAATGTGTGTTTTAGCTATGTAGAAATTTTGTCTGCACTTTGTTCAAACCAGAGACTTTGCCTAAGACTAAGACTGAAAGTGTTAGAAAAAATTTCAAGGCAGTTGAATATTAAAATAGTGGCATGGCTATTGTTGTGGGCTTGGGGCCAGGTTTACTTTAAGGATCAAAAACAGAGGGCCTGGAACAATGATTTAGAACATTGTCAGTTTAGCCAGAAGGGAAGTTCCAGGAAGTTGTGGACTGAAAAGGTAGAATAAAGGAAATCTTGATTACTGGCCAGGAACAGAAAAATAGGAAAGATGGCCTGAGTGAACCACAAGAAGAAGCAGTATACCATCCTTTCAGCCTCAAAATTGCAAAAGTGAGACTTTAAGGAAAAAGTCAAACAGAATTATGTTCCAGAATAGTAGTGGCAACCACACCATGTGCAGCAGCATGGAGAATTTGTTCCTCAGAATTGGATGCAGAGCACTGAGCAATCCAGGCACTTGATGCCTACAGCCAAGAGAAAGAAAAGCCTGGCTATTGCTCCCGCTGGCAGCAGACCTTGGCATTATCTACATGATGCTGTTTTTAGTGCATGCAGAATGCACAAGTTATGGGATTAAGAAGGCTTCCACTGAGGTTTCAGAAGGCCTGAGAGTGCAGGAGGTATGCCCCTCAGAGGGCAGTGCGTGAAGCAATAGTACAGACCTCAGAATTTGGAGAATCCAGGAATGTGAATAACTCATCTGAGGATAACTACAAGAATGGAGCAGAATGGGCCCAAGAAAGAAGCTATGGGAGCCACAACCCCTAGCAGTGTCATAAAGGAGGAGGCTTCCAAATCCTTTGGAGCTCACAGATTGCCTAGGCTGCAACATGTGGAACTATAAGACCTAATGTTTGTCCCTCTGGGTGTTGGACTTATTTTGGTCCCAACATTTTGAATCCCTATTTGTAACTTTTGGAATAGAAATATCAATCTTTTTCCATTGAATTTTGAAAGTGTTTAGCTTTCTTTCCATTTGTACAAGGCCTCACAGGTAAGAGTATCTTACATCTTAGAGGAGTCTTGGGACTTGAAATTTTTAGCAAGATTACACGCACACATCACCACACCTGGCTTTTTTAAATTTCTAATGATGCTACCACAACTTGAAGCTTCTTTCAAAGTACAGGCCAGCCCTTACCTCTAGCTGCTGAGAAACCAATCAGGCCACCCATTTTTTCAGCTGGATATCTCCGCCATGCCGGGAAATTAGTTTCAGCATTGGCCATAGGAGGGAAAGGGATGAGCAGATGGACTCTTCACAATTGTCATGGAAAATTTTAATTTGCAAAAGTGAACCACTAAAACAATTATAGTTTATAAAGTATGTCGCATCCAGTCCTGGCATTCCTTAAGCTGCAATTTTTACAAAGTCCTTTATTCTGAAACAAAATATTACAAGTTGAAGTCCATTTTGAAATTCAAATGAATTAACAAATATTTTTTCTGCCTTTACTGTCTTTCAATTATTTTTTCCTATACTTCTACTGGCTAATGTTTTGTTAGTAAAAACTGTAGGAAACAAAGCACACAAAGCAAATATCAACTAGCTATTTATAGAAAACTTAAGAGCAAAAAGTCAATTATTTTTACCTCATGCTTGTTGAATGTGTAATCATGGATCTGGTTTTATATTTTACAAGACTATCAGAACACTAGCTGCCATCTCTAACCCTACTGTGCTCTAGACCTCAAGCTGCTAAGAGCTTGGGTTGTAATATTCCCAGCTGTAATTAAGGCATCCATGCCCCTGTTTTCCAATAAGTAAATATATGTATAGAGAACTCTGGGTCACAAAAGAATTATACGAGGAATAATTAATTATTTACACAAAAGAAAATATTATCTCTGGTGAGGGCCTATAACAGTGAGGCCTGACTAATCTTAAGGGTCACCCAATATTTGTCTATGAAGAAATGACTTTCAAAGTGAGAGGTAATAGAAAGATCAGCCATATGAGATGGAAGCTAAGAAACCTGCCTTTGCCTGAGACACCCCAGACTGGCCTGCATTGTAACTCCGCAGAGCCCCTGCCCCCAAGCCCACGGAACAAGTGAGAATTTTTTAGTGGCTTCCAGCCGCTGAAGCCTGCTGAGTGTGCAGGAGAACTTTTGGCTTCTCTGCCCTCGCCGAGCCACCACAGCCCCAATCCAAAAGACCTCTGAGCTAGCAATCTGCACCATCTACCCCAGCCCAGCGTGCCCTGCAACACCCCGGAGCCCCTGGCCCCAAGGCTGCCCAGTGATTGAGAACTTTTGTGATGGCTCTGGCCCCTGACTCAGCCAAGCACGACCCAGTGAGTGTATGGAAGAGCTTCGGTACCCTCACGGTGTTGGGCCAAGGGCACAACAGAGGAGAACCACAGGTTCACATTAGTGCCAGAAGGGCTCAAGCAAAAGGAGCTGAGTACAATAGCGAGAACCATGCCAGGCATAACTGAATAATCTCAAACTTATTAGATCAACACCTGAATCTCATTAGGCGCTAAGGTTGTAACTGCACCAAAGCTCTAAACCAAAAGTCAGAGGTCAGTGCTATACAAAATGACAAAGACAAGTAGAAAAAATGCAATCTCAGGCCTATAGCACACCAGTAATAAGTGCAGAAGACATAAGCTCTGCTGAAATGAATGAATTAATAGAGTCAGAAGCAAAGAAACAGCAGCAGAAAGGTGCAGAGGAACTCAAATCAGAGTTAACCCCTGAAATAAAAGAAGAAATTTTTGAATAGAAAGCATCTAAAGTAATGAATCAAATCAAGAAACATATGGGGAAAACCCAGTGCCCACCCAGAATGCAAAAAACACAATTTTAGCTGAAACATATGAACTGACAGCATCGCTAGCAAAGAAACAACAGCAGAATGGTAAAGAGGAAAGCAGAAATAATTACAGAACTAAAAAAAGGGATCTTTGAAACCATAGCATCTGAAGGAGACAATCAATTCTGGAAATATATGGAGGAAATCCTCTTTGGAAAAAACTGCAGTAAAAGTATTAATAGCTACCTCTAAAGAAGACATAGACCAAAAAAAAAAAAAAAAAAAAAAAAA
This sequence comes from Ctenomys sociabilis, assembly GCA_004027165.1. Lineage (NCBI taxonomy): Eukaryota > Metazoa > Chordata > Mammalia > Rodentia > Ctenomyidae > Ctenomys > Ctenomys sociabilis. The sequence goes on along the minus strand of PVKA01034940.1, from coordinate 32 downwards.
AAAAAAAAAAAAAAAAAAAAAAAAAAAAAAAA
>PVKA01034939.1:0-23060 GCA_004027165.1 Ctenomys sociabilis | reverse complement strand
GTCGGCTTTTAGTGCTATGGTCATCCACTAGGTAAATAATTATTGAATCTGTGATATAATTCAGCCACATAAATACCTGCAAATATAATATCATGTATGCACCTTGTACAATACCAAAACATTATGAAAACAGTTTGCAATGTATTATTTCATCGACTCTGTATGGTTATGGTGTTTTGAAACTGTCTGATTGACATTTATATTTCAATAAAATAAAAATAAATGGAAAAAAAAAAAAGAAAAAAAAAATAGTGAGTTATTCAAGGAAGTTGTTGACCATAGCCATTTACAGCTCAGCTTAGTATTATGGCCCCACGATGTATACTTCATTTTTATACTTTTCTGCTGGATGGTTAAGACCTAGATAGATCAAGACTTATATACCAACACATGAACTTTATAATTCTTATGTGGTCAGTGAAGTCCTCTCAGGGTTTATCTTGTAGTCCTGTACATTATTCTGTAGTTCCTTTGTCTGTGTCATCCATGTGGATGAGTCACGGCCAATGCTTGACCAGTTTGCTCTCTGTGAGAGTTTGAGAGAAAGTTTTCTCTTCATGTGACAACCAAGATGTCCATCACATGAGGAATGGTTGAAAAAGATGTGGTATTTCTATATAATGGAGTATTACTCAGCTATTAAGAATGATAAGTTCGAAGCATTTATACTGAAGTGGATGCCACTTGAACATATACTCATAAGTGAAATAAACGAGACACACATTTGTAAATATCATATAGTCTCCCTAGTATAACAAGCGAAAAGCAGAAATACAAAAGGAAATGTACAACAACTAAAATCAATTGAGTCAGATAAGGCAAAGTGAATGGCATATGCTTCAGGATACTAATCAGCTTTTCTTCTGGATGGTTAACAACCTAAGTTCACAAGTCAGAGTTGAAGAAATAGAAGAGCCACAAGGCCAGCCAACATTTTGGCCCTAGCCTTTCAAGGTCAGCGAAGACTCAGAACATAGGAGAACTTGTACTGCAACATTATGAAACTCAGGTGAGGTCCCAATTTTCTGAACAAGGAAATTATGGAGCCACAGAGGAAAGAGATTGAAATTCTATAGTGTGCCTGAGGCTGGCTTTAAACTCATGGCAATCTTCCTGCCTTAGCCTCCTGAGTGCTGGTGTGTACAGTTGTATGTCACCACACTTGGCTGACAAAATTTATAAGGGAACACTTGGAAATATCAGTGTAGGTCTCTATTATGTAGCCTAGATCTGTGCTAAAGCCAGTCAGCACTTGGCTCTTTTTTACTATTATGTAGCACTAGGAGTATTTAAAACTCACCATATCTGTAAGGAAAATTAACATCTTCCTTAGGGTTCAAAGAGCAGAGGTATTCTCTGCAGGTAGAATAGGAGCTGCTGTAATACTTTGTGAACTAAACCAGTTAGCATTTTCCTGGGAGACTCTATCTAAGGTTGTTCTACTTAAGTATTTTATATCCAAGTCACCTGCACTTTACTGATGAGCTGAAGTGCATTTTCATGGGCTGAGTATCCTAAAGAGTGCTAAAGTTACTGATTTTGTAAGACTGAATCATGTTCTTAGGTTGTACATCAATCTTACTCTGTAAATGACTCAAGTCAGTAATGAAATTAGGTAGACTGGAATTTATGTGGAAGAAAACATTTATGTAGTCAAAGGAAGTATAAGTTATCTCTTATACATATTGATGTGTGTCCTCGAGTAATGCACTTAGCCTTTCAGAACCCCACTTTTCTTACTCAGTGACTGGGAATGGGTAACAATCTATTTTATGAGGGAGAGGTCATTAGGAAATGCATAAAATATATACAGACAGATATATAATATGCATTATACCATTTGACATGTCCTAATGATTTCATGAATAGTTATCATTTTAGAATGCTACTCAGGCAAGTACCTCTGTTTTTCCTGTATTATATATGGTCACCTCTCTCTTTCCTCATTTAAGACAAGTCAATGGCTGGTGACATAGTACAGCAGACTAAACTCCTGCTCAGGTAAGCATAGGGACTGAGGTTCAGTCCCTGGCACTATATTTCACACCAGCCCTGTCTCCGGGTGCGCTGAGCCAGTCGCTGAATCCAGGTGTGGTGGTGCAAACCTGTAATCCCAGCACTGGGGCATTGAAAACAAGAGGATCACTATAAGTTTGAGCTGTGTAGTGAGACCATGTATGAAATAAAGAAGTCAAAATGGCATTCTTTCTTCCATACAAATAAGGCTCTTACTTAAAGTCCACCTCAGCTATGACCAATCTTTTGCCCTATTTTCTTGCCCCTTCTCCAGAAAATCACTCCATAGAATATGTTTAGTTTTTCTTCTCTCACTCTTGTTGAAATATAATTTATAGACCAGAACATACACTCATTGTGCATGTGCAACTCCATGACACCAATAAATGCATCCTGAGAAAGGGACGCTATTCAGTGATTATGGGACAGTTTTGTTGTTTTCCTAGGTTGCTGCAGGTCTCCTTTAGCAGATCTATTCACTCTTGTCCCAGAATCATCCATATTTACTACTAACAGTGACCTTGAAAAGCTTAATTTTGAGTACTGGAAATCCTTGGGTCTGAAAAGAAGGAAATGCCTGGGCATTTGTACTTGCACCCCATTCAACACTCAGGGTCCCATAGGAACTTGCTGCTGATGTGGTGGCACTAAGGGCTACACCCTTCATCTCAAGGGAACAGTGCAAGCTCTAAGGTGTGACTTGTGCTGCAGAGCTGCCCATGGGGTCCAGCTGAGGCTCAGGCATGCTAGACAACTCTTCCTTCCATATTCTGATCCCTTGGTCACTAACCATTTCCAACTTTCTCCTGGAGTTACCTCTCCATAAATCATCTCTACTTAAACCTTTGGCTCTGTGTTGGCTTCTGGGAGAACCTGACCTCAACAGATGGCCATGTGTCAGACCTGGTCACAGCCACAGGCAGGATTTATGTTAAAGGCGGGGAAGGAGCAGATAGCATCATAGCAGATCTGGAAGCAAGTTAGAGTCTGAATCAATGTGGCATCTTGAAATGGGAGACAATTAGGAGTAATGAGAAGACCAGGGTTTGAGGTGAATTGTTTGGACACTAAACAGTAATTAAAGCAGACAGTGAAGCAGCTGTGTGCATCATCTAGTCCACTGGCTCTTTAGAGAGTCATCATTTTTGTCTCTGGGGTCAGGCTCTCAGGGCATGTTTGGGTCACTGAAGTAATTAATCTGGGCCTGCCATTCCTGCCTAGAGACAGCCTGTAGTTGTGCTCAAGGCTTCCACAACACTCACATTTTGGCATTATGAGGAACTCTTTGGAGTCTGAGATCCCATTCACAGAAGACTTTGGGCCTCCCCCAGGAAATCTATTCCTGACTTTGGCCTTTATAGTATGTTAGTGTCAGAAATCTTGAGCTATCTGTAAGCTCTGGAGCTCAATTTCATATTACACAAGACAGCACATGAAGTAGCAGAGGGAGAATATTTTGTGGAGAGCATAGCTATGAGAGAGAAGGGGAAAGGATGAACACCACACAGCAGATTAGGTCCCATCCATCTCCCTGGCTCATAGGAGGATTTTGATCATTACTCAGTAGAGGTCAGGTGAAGTTGAGGTACTTTAGAAGTTCTGTGTAACAGCAGGAAGGCAGATGCACTTAACACATCACTGATGAATTTGAATGGATGGGTGCTTATAGAGTTAAAATTCTGTTGCATGGAACATGTACTCATGAGGAAGAATTGATGGTATTTATTTTCATCTGTCTTTTTGTTGCATTTTACAAGAATGTATTTCCCAGAATGGACTTGTTAGAAATTTATATTCTTGATTCTCTATACAACTCTGTTTACATTTGACTATGACTCATTACATGGCTAGGATTCATTTGTCTGTGTAAAAGCAGCATCTTGTGTTCATGAACTGTTGATCTTAAAGGCAGGGCTGTCTGATGAATCTCAGACTTGCTAGTTAATACTCATTTGTAGTGATTCATGAACAATTTTCAAATTAGTGACTAACCCTGGTTACGTTTGCCTCAACTCTTTCCTTAAAATTTCTGCTCAGTAACAGGTTATTGTGACATCAATGAGGAGAGGTATTCATGTATAACTCTGTGCACTGATGACACCACTTTGTCACCTGGGGCTTCCAGTCTACAGTTCCAAAGGGGCTGCATTGGTGTGTGGTAAGGGGGACAGAAAATGACTCATCAAGAAAACATTCTCTCAGGCTTTCACAGAGAGAAAATTGGTCAAGCAATGGCCATGACTCATCTACATGGCTGACACTGACAGAGGATCTACAAACTGTGGTACAGGGTTTCAGGGTAAATCCTGAGGGAATTTGACTGACCTTGGCAGATATAAAAGTTATATTTCTTGTTATATATGTTTTGCTTTATCTTGTCTTAACCATCCAGCAGAAAAGTATAAAAATGGGGTATAAAAAGTAATGCCGTATTAACATGCTGAGCTGTAAAAGGTTCAAGTCAATAACTTCTGACATTGCAAGTCCTATGATGACCCACTACTATTATGGACTACTGGACTATATTGGATTATTTTGCTGAATTCATGCACCTACAATATTTAAATGGCAAGGGAATACCCATCTCTGATAAAACTAAACAAAAAAGAGGATACAAACAAAGAAGAATTTTGTATCTGTATATACAAAAATAGGATAGATATACAGCTACTTTCTCTTAATTCAATGAGCAGAAAAAATGTACTAATAGTTTTTGAACAGGATATTATGTCTGCGTCTTGTACTATGAATAACCACTACGAAGACAACAGTACACAATGTATTAATTATTGAAACTGTGATACTCATTGGTTTTGAAACTCTCATTGCAATTTATTTCTCAATGAAATTAATTTTAAAAGAAGCAAAAAATAAAATGACTCATCAATGCAGAATGAAATCAGTTATCAGTTTAATAAAGAATATCAACCGAAGCCCTGTCAAATGTTTGGGTTGCATCTTCCCTGATATTTTCCCAGAGGGAGCTGCTGCTGGAGATTCATGGGCAATAACTACCATTTCTCTGCCAGCAGCCAGGAGACACACACTCCCCTGCTTGTCATAGAAAATTCCAGACATCCTTCAATAGATGAGGACTCAGTAGTGATGTGCAGAGAGCCCTCTGAGTTCCAAATCCACCTTCCTTGTTTCAGCATCTTTTTGCAGCCCATGGAAGCTGCTGTGAACAGAAAGAGATTTCTGACAGGGTTGGGGCCAAGGGAGTCAGAAAATGGGTCTTGTCGTTGTGTTTGTACAAATAACTAGCTCTGCAAAGCCAGTGTCCTCATTAATGGTGCAGGAAATCAGGAGGGTCCCAGCTGATTCCTCATGAAGCTCCTCTCTGCCCTCTTTAAATGACAAACATTATTTGTTTTGCTGCACTCCTTGTCTGAGAAAAGCCACCCATCTCCCTGGCCCCATCATATCTACTGTCTCGGTGCTGCTTTAGTCTTTGCTTTTTCTCCCCTCGGTAATAATAGGTTGGGTTTTCTGAATTTGTTGAATACATCTAGAGATGGAACAATGGAAAGAAAAATCATAACCAGGACTCCAGTTTTGATAGTCAAGGAAAGTGGAGTAAATGAGTCTATTTTTTGGTAACTCCTGTATGTTGCACATTCTTTCAAAATTTTGCATATGTTAGGGCTTGCCAAATAGTACAGTGGATGAAAATGCCTGCAAATAGGCCCTAAGGACCAGGAGTATGATCCCTGGGCTTGCCATGCCAGACCCACCCCTGGGGCATGTCGAGATGCTGATTGAGACTGGCCATGGGTGTGGTGGTGTGCTCCTGTAATCCCAGCACCTGAGAGGCTGTAAACAGGTGGATCACTAGGAGTTTGATCTAGTAGTGAGACCCTGAAGACCCTTCAGACCCTTCCCTAAAGTACAGAAAAATATTTACATATGTTAACTCACTAACTCTTCATAGTATTCAAATATTTCCTGTAACATTATGGGTAAGTCAGTCACATAAATATTGTGTGCATGACTGTACAGCTGCTCTACTTTTTTGTTGCACAGATCTTAGAAATACACCATCCCCTGCCACCCCCATGCTCAGGTTTGATACAGCCTTATGCAGGGGGGATTTTCTGTATGCCAACATGCAAGTGTTGTGCTAGGGAGCATCAGTCCTGTCACAGCAAGCAGCAGGCAAGACTTGCGATTGGAGGGTTTGGGTGAAATTCCGGCTCTGACACTTCTTCACTGAATGGAGCCTGAACAATAATCAGTGATTCCAAACAATCTTTGGCTGGCTGGCCTTACATGCATCAGTCAGCCTGTTTAATTTTGGGTCCAGTACCTGGAAGGTGAACCCAGTTGTATTCCTGGTAAACAGCATTATTTGGAGGCGAGGTTTTCCCTTGAGAAGGGCTGAAGAATGAATAGATTGAGTGTTGTAATTGATAAGAGACAGAAGAAGGCGCCCTGTCCCTTGGCCATGTGGCCTAAGAGCATGCTATTCCCACTCTGATCTGTAGTCCCGGGGAGACCCAGGAGGATCACCTTGTTGTCACTCTTATTTTTGCTGTCAACAGACAATGGATCTCAGGAACTTTAATACTCTCATTTCTCTTCAGATTGTATAAATCTTTTGCCTTTTACTAAATAAAGGAATACTTAAAGATAGATAAACAGGAGAAGGATATTTAAATGTTCCCTGTGAACATTTAGAAGCATGTAATACAATATTAAATTCTTCTTTTAAAATTCATCTATCTCAAAAATATGAATTTACAGTGCTTGATGCATGATGCCAAAATTCAAAAACAATGAAAGGCAGAAAAAAAAAAAGCAAGAAAAAGCTTTGTGAGTTTATGGCAAATGGCTTGAAAAACAAACCTGACCTGAATTTGAGTGGGACTATGTATAGCTTTATCATATTTCATGTAAATATGTGTGTGTAATGGAGTGGCTTGAAATAGCAGACCAGATCTTGGTCCAGTGGGATGCTAACTGTATTTCTTTCCTTGTATCAAAGTTCAAATAGCCTTCATATGCTGCTAATTATGTCTACTGGAAGTTTGGAAATATTAGTGGTATCTCTAATAAAACTGGGAAGAATCCCATTAGGTTTTCAACCCTGTATCTTTACACACTGACACTTTTACCCATAGAGAATTCCTTTTGATACACATGTGGCTTCCCCTCCAATCCTGGCATTTCTTATTTCATCTGTTGTGAGGTGTGGTCCCCATACCTTGCTTCTTTCACAGACCTAAGTGCTCATTTCTGTAATGTCTGTTGCTGTTGTGTTAGTATCCACACCAACGAGGATAGCATCTACTTTGGCATCAGGGGTTGAGAAATGAAGATGAGCTGTAAGTTCAGGGTTTGATGTTTGAGCCTGTATTGTCATGGAGTGGGATGTGGAGACAGGCAAATGTGTTATCTTGTTGTGCAGGCTGGACTGCACCTCGAGACTACCTCGAGACCTTTGATTTTTGGCGCATATCTAGAGGTGGTAATAAACTGTCTTGACCTCATTCATCATCATTTCTAATATGGAAAATCAAGCTATTGGAACTGTCAAATTTCTCTTCTGCATATTTTAATATTCAAAACAAAAGAGCATGAATCTATACAGTTATGTGACAGAACTAGAATAAATCTCTTATTGGCATGCTCATCGCTATGTTGACCATCTACTCTGGGCAGTCTTGGTTGGTGATGGCTACGGTGGAATAATTACAAATAGAGACCTGTGTACACTGCAAGGCATCTTGAGTTTAAATGATCATACACAGACTCTTAGCAGTAGTGTACCTTGTTCCCAGAGAGGTTCTTTTTGTAGTTCTTATAGATGTTCTCTTATGAGAGAGCTTTAGATGTGCTGCTGAGTCCTATCTCCCATTTGGTTTCCTTTTCCTTTCAGCCCAAACAGGTGATAAATAAGGAAAACAAATGGCCTCTCAGGAGTTGTTGTCAACTTTCCTCCTACCAGCCCATTTCAGGTATTCTTTTGTTCTTGTTTCCGTCACTCATCTGGGCCTTGAAAGCTGACAGATTTCTGATTTCTTCCTTGAAACATGACATGATGGATAAGGCCTCATGCTTTACTGCAAGGGCCCCGCAGTGCACTATGAACAGGGGCAGTCCTGTGCAGCAGGGGATTATTCGACAGGGTGCTCACAAGGGGAGAAAGGAGAATCTCCATAGAGTGTCACTTTAGGAGTTCAGGGGAGCTTTCCTTCGCACACTTCTGCTACTCAGTTATCCTCAGAAATTTTTCAGACTAAGAACAAAATATTGGTATCTACAATGGAAGAATAATTTGAAGGAATGAAATTAGGCATTCTATCAATTATGTTTATTGGGGGCATTCTAAGCTCACAAATAAGAGGGCTCTGAGGAAGTGACAATTCTGCTCTGAGCTAGTTAGGGACCCAGTATCTGAAGTATGTGAACTGTTGAGCACCAAATTCATTGCTATTTGTAACACTATCTCTGTGGCTAGATGTGTTTGCTTTAGTTCTCTAGTTTTCATTAGTCAGGTTGCCTCTCTTACATCACCTGGTAGATTTCAGTTCATCAGGGTCGGAAAATCCCAAAGGAGTGAAGGAAATCAAAAAAGGGACAACAGTGTCAGAAGCCTAAAACTGCAAAGAGAGGTGGGCTCAATGACAATGCAGAGTAACAGGGTCGAGTGACATGCGACAACATGAATTGCTTTGAGTTTGCCTGTTTCTTCTCATTCTGTTTCTCCAATCTGAATAATAAATGTATCAAGAAACTTACTTGTAATCACTTTATTTGATTCTTATAAAAACCCAACCAAGGAAATTCTATAAGTATATATATTTTATAAGTTATGACATTGAAGCTTGGTCAGGTGAAGCTACTGGTCCAAGACTGTATACAAGGAAGCACCTGTAGCCAAGCGCAGGCACACTGCTGTTTGTCTTTGCCTTTTGTAATTGACTGTCTCTCTTCCCTTTTATATTGTCACTTCACTTCAGAACTACAGAGAAGTTTCAAGAAAGGAAAATCCTGTATAACCTTTACCCAGCTTTCCCAAAATTGAACATTTGGCCACATTTACTTTAGCATTCTTATTTCTATATTCTTATTATATAGAGTCACAGAATGACTTTTTATGCTGAATGCTCCAATGTTTTTCCTAAAAATAATGAATTTTCTTACATAACTACAGTGTAGAAAATGTCAAGACATATATGCTGTTGCACTAATATTATGTAATAGAAGCACTGGATCAAATATCCCATTTAATTTTTATGTTTCTTTAGTCTCTTTAATTTGGAATAGCTCCACTGTCTTATATTTTATGAAAATTACTTAAAAAAACACAGCACAATTATCTTGTACAGTGTTTCTTACTTTGGGTTTCTTTTCTTTTCTTTTCTTTTTTTTTTTTGTGGAACCAGGGATTGAACTCAGGCCCTTGCACTTGCCAGGGAAGCACTTATTCCACTGAGCCATCTCTTTGGGCCAACTTCGGGTTTCTTTGAGGTTGCTGGATATGGGATGTGTGATGCCAGGATCAAGGGTATGAAAGTGGGACTAATTCATGATGTGATGCTAGGATTAAGGGTAACCCACTCTGAGTGTAAGTGCTACCCACCTGTTGTAGTTTGTGCCTGGATTTCCCCCCAAAAGCTTAATGGGTATAGTGTGGGCTTTTCTGAGGTAATTGAATCTACAGTTTGTGATTTGCTCATTATCTAGTGCTATGATTGGAGATATGTGCACTTTACCTGCCTTAAGTCCCATACCCTACATACAATATAAGGAATTAAAAAGAGGCTTGCCCTTCCCTTTTGCTCTTGTTGTTTTTGTTAGCTTCCACCGCCATGAGCTGTTGTCACTGTGCCATCCACTCTTCCCTGGAGCCAGCTGACATGGACTGAAACCTCTACAAATTGGAAACTAACTTGAAAGAGAGTTTTGCAGGTATAGAAGTCTGGGCTGGAATTTGTTTTCATGGAGGACTTGAAGTACTTTGCTCCATGCTCTTGATTTGATGGTTTATGAAGAGAAATCTGCCATTATTCTGATGGGTTTTCCTTTAAATGTGATCTGTTTCTTTTCTCTAGCAGGTTTTAGTATACTGTTCTTGTGCTAAATTTCTGAGATCTTGACTATTACATGTCTGGGTATGGTTTTAATTGGGTTGATATTATTTGGAGTTCTATGTGGAGATTATGGGGCCAGAGAAAAGAGATTGATGATGCAGAGTGTGCCCAAGGAGAGTCACCTAGAGAGAAACATGCTCTCAGACTTTCACAGAGAGAAAATCGGTCAAGCAATGGCTGATTCATCCACATGACTGACACTGACAGAGGATCGACAAACTGTGGTACAAGGCTTCAGGGTAAATCCTGAGGGGATTTGACTGAACTTTGTGGATACGAAAGTTACACTTCTTGTTATATAGGTCTTGTTTATCTTGTTCTTATCCATCCAGCAGAAAAATATAAACGCAAGTTATAAAAAGTAAAGCCATATTAATATGCTGAGCTATAAAAGGCTCAAGTCAACAATTTCTGACATTGGCAACTCTGCTGATAACTCACTATTATTATGAACTATTGGACTATACTGGGTTATTTTTCTGAATTCAAGTGCCTACAATATTTAAATGGCAATGGAACACCCATCTCTGACAAAATAAAATAAAAAAGGGGGTTATAAATGAAGGACCATCTTGTAGTGAAAAAATATATATCTGTATATACAAAAATAAGATAGAGATACAGCTACTTTTTCTTAGTTCAATAAGAAGAAAGATTTGTACTAATAGTGTTTGGACAGGATATCATATCTGCATCTTGTACTATGAATAATCACTACAAAGACAATGATATGCAATGTATTAATTATTGTAACTGTCCTACTAACTTGTGAAACTGTTTCAATGCTAATTCTTTCTCATTAAGATGAAAAAACCCAAAATATTAGCTAGATAAACCTTTTCTTCCTTGATCTTTGGCAGCAGGTATTTTGTCTCAGCAATGAGAGAAAAGTGACCAAGACACTCCGCTTCTTAAGGGTGAGTGGCATGGATGGGCTATAAGGTACAGAATGAACGCTTCTGCTGTTGCTTGCTGCCTACTGTCCTTCACCTTGTACATCATTAACTGTATTTTTCTCTCCCATGATGCTCTTCTGCCATGCCACCTTGCCCTCGAGGCAGCCAATTACAAATGAAAACTTCTACAAACTGTGAGGTTTTACCCTTTAGGTCTTTAGTATTTTGTCTCAGTAATGAGAAAGCTAACTAAGACACTAATCTTTCTTTGTGTTCCCTGAATAATTTCATGTTTCCACAAGCCAGGTCCTGCCTGTATGCATTCTGCTAACGGAAATAGTCGAAATCTTTCCCCTATGCCCATCACAACTTCTCAAATCTCAGCTTTGTCATTTCTAGAAACATGTGTAGATCACACTTCCTCAGCTGCATTCCTTGTTTAGGTCTCTTTGTGTCTACACAGTCAATAGTCTGTTACATTGATTAGATTCTCTTCTATAAGCTTCTCTGAAATTTCCTTTCTTATTGCTGAATCCCTACAAGCCTTGTGAGTTCTATCACACAATAATGTTTTCATGTAACTTTGATAATATTATAAAGAGGCATTTGATTTAAATACGACTACATACAAAATGTCTAGATCTCATCTCTTTATTATGTTTTCATAATTGTCTCAAAATAATCATACTTGAGCTACGGTAATAGGTGCAGAAAAAAGTAAAAAGGCCATTTCAATTTCTCTATAAATTGAGGAGCATCTGATGCTTTGCATTTTCAATAAGACAATAGTAATTTGGCATAAACAGGCTTTTGCCTATAAAGAGATATTGATATTTTAGTAACAGACCTTTGGAGAAACAATGAAAGGTTAATCTAGAGATAAAATTTGTAATGGAAATTATTTTATAACTAACTTGCAGGTAATACTTTGGCTATCACTGGTATGAGCTCTCTAGAATTATTATTAAGAGGAGCCTCGCATCACTTTGAATCAATAGCAGACCAGTTAACTCTAATAGTCTAAGCAACATAAACATCCAAAAATCTTTGTGATCTATGTGCTTTTCTTTTGGCCAAAGAAAACATTTGTCATTAGGTTCTGTGTCCTCAGGCCAGATACGTTCATTTAAGTCTGCACCTTATCTGGCAATATTCAATAATTTTCACCAATTCAGTTTCAACCTGAAGTTTATAGAAGGGTTTTATTTTTTTTGTTATACTTACAAAGCCTTTCATTTAAAAAAAATTATCTTGTTCCATAGCTGCCTTTTAAAGGATTTTTAATTTTCTTCTAGGCCAATTTTTAATAAAGTAGCAACCCACAGTTGAGAAATAAAAACTCATATAAAAAGTGATTAAGGCATAATGGAGCATTATTCATTTTCACAAGTATCCTGAATTCCCATGGCAAATTACTAAACTTTACAGTTTTAAATAGGGGAGTAGATGCAAAGTGAGTAAAGAAAAATTTGCATTAGTGATGAAAATTATGCATATGCATAATGCCCAGGAGAAAGACAATTACTTCAGGTTCAATCTGTGGCCAGTGGACATTTGTCTGACGTGCACTTAAAATTGTGTGAGAACCTGGATCATTAGACGACTCCCATCTGATGAGGATAATTTACGGAGTGGGAATTGTTGCAGCACTTGCTTCCAGACACCGTGCCTGGAGTTCCTGTCTTGGCGAGTCCTGAAATTATTCTTCCTAAATTGGGACTTGAGCCTGCAAATGAAATCCTGAAGCCCAGATGGAGCAAGGAATAAAGGTAGAACCTACCCAGCCACTGTGTTTAGGATTAGCTGCTCTCAGATGAGCTTAAGATAGCTTAATTATTGTGACATGACGATATGTAGTTTGTATAGTAAGTCACAGAAAATTAATTTAATACATTCAATACATGATGTAAATAAATTGCCAATGACTTAGTGTATATACACTCCCATGTTACTCCTACCTGAAGTAGATACAGTATTTTAGCAGGTCCCTTTCTAGATGGAAGCCATGGCCAAGGCCCTTGTGTTTACTGAATATAATGGACTCAGCCAGTCTTCGCCTTCTATGTCTATTTTTTTTTTTTATTCAATGCAACAGCTATAAACATCACCAATGCTGTTGGAAGTCAGTGTTTTTCCTACTACCGAGACTTACACTGCGGACTTTAACTTGTGCTATATTCCCAGCCTTCAAAAAATTATTTTGAAACGAGGGTTTTGGTAAATTACAAGGTTGCTCAGGCTGGGCTACAACTTTCAGTCTCCCTGGCTCAGCTTCTCAGAGTGCAGTGATTGTAGGTGTGTAGTCCTAAGCCTGATTTCAGTTAGGATTTAAAATAATTTATACAATATATTGAGTGGACATATTATCATGTATTTGTACACTTTCATGTTGATCAGTATTCCAACTCTTTCTGGGTTTTGACTGTAATGAATAAAGCTATCATGATCACTGTTGGACACACCTTTGGGTGTCTACACACATCATTTCTCTTGGATTTATAACTAGGAATGTAATTTCTGTGTCAAGGGTAATAAATGGTTTCATTCTCAGATTCCAGACCTCTTGTTCTGCTCTCTTCATATTGGGTTCTGTTTTCTTTAATATAATTTCCCACTGTCCTACAGTGCATATTTATTTGGATTTTCATTCTTCCTCCAGCACTATTCTGAATTTATTCTTATTATATAAGTGTTAATAGATTTTAGCCATTGCATATAGCTTAAAAATAAGATAGGTTCTCAATGGTGTATGACAACCATAACAATATAGTTTAAATAAAAAGTCACATAATATACACAGACAAATATCAATGGAAAAATATTTTTTCATGTCAGGACTCCCTGCTTATAACACAGCCACTTAGAGATCAATGGGTCAGTTCATCCAGTGGTATTTATGTAGAGCTATGTAAAGTGGGGGTTGGTCCTTAAATGATGGCTAGGCTTTTTGTCATTGACCCAAATGCTCATCCTAATGGAAAGAAATGGGAATATTTTAATATGTTGAGCTCTGATAGGAGAATTAGAAGAAAACTGAGTGTGTAAAAAATGTTAACCAGGACATCTAAGGAATGGGAAATTTGCTCAATTATATCTTATGGGGAATTGAGAATCTGAACCAGATTAACACATTTTTGGTCAGATTTCTCTTGGGCATTATCTTGATGTCCAAATTTGTTTTATGTCTCAGTTAGGAAAGCATATTGAACGCGATTGATTTTTGTCTCTGCAGACTGGGGATCCTAAAAAGCCTTGGCGACATCTTAATGGCCATGAGTTCTCAGTATGCTCTGCTAAAGATAGAGTCAGAAATGAGTTCACACTGAATCTATAATGATTCCAGGAGCATAGAGGGCTTGGGAAGTAAAATTGCTCCATTTTTGTGTCTTTGCAGTCTGCCTCTTTGCCTTAATCCACTGGATAGAAGAATGATTAAGTTTGCGAACTTGTTATTCTAGTTTCAGTCAGTTTAAGCTTTATCATAGTTTGCTAATGTATGTACTTTCCCAAGGTGGGAGACAGGCAGAACAAAGAAGAAAAAAATCATATAGAACATGCAGAGATTTTTTATTATGACTCAATGAAGTCTATTTTATTTGGTAAAAGCAGAAAATTCTGAACTTGTCATATTCTGGGACTGAAATAGTTGACTTGACCAAGGGAGTATATTCGAGAGAGAATAACAAATGATTGAAAGTCCAAAGATCAAGGTACAAATTCCAAATAAAGGGTGACATTTGGCACAATATTAACTTGTTTATGAACCAAATTCTTCTGTGCAAAAATGAGAAATGGCACTCATAATACTTACCTTAAATGTCAAATTAGATGCTGTATATAAAAGAGGCATGAAATATGTGAAATATGTGAGTTGTAACAATAGGAGATGTTGTGATCGTGGCTTCAAATAGAAACATGGAGTACAACCAAGTGTGGGATGGGATGGGGTGGACAGCAATGTCTGACTCTGCTCATGTGACTGATTACATGTGTAGAGGTGACTCAATGTCACCATGAATGATTAGCAAAGCTACTCAGTCTCCTTTAGCTGCTTGACAGAAAGCAGCTGAGCTCATTTTCCCAACTTTCATTTTAATTGCTACAGTTATAAGCCAGAAATGGAAACTCACCTGTTCAGAGGTTATATCTGATGAGGGAAACATTACCTCTGCATTATCTCATTAGGCAGATTTTGGGTGAGAAAAACTAGCCATCAGTGACTTGCTCCATGAGCTAGGGGGTGCCCCTTGGTTGCACTTACAGAAAGAAACAGATGAAGACCTTGGCAGTACAGATTGCCAGAAGAGGAGAGAAGAGGCTTGTTGCATGGAAAGAATGCTCAGCTGCAAATGTGGAAATCTGGATTTAAGCAACAGGGTGATGTATCCCTCAAAAAGCTGGCCTCTCTTCTACAGACACCATTTTTGATGTGAAATGATGGGATTGTCTCACATTGCTGACCCTTGTCTACTTTCCCAGTATGCAGTGCTTTGTCATATCTTTCTTCTGTCCATTAGTTTTATCAGGAAAAGACTTGAAAGTCATTCATCTTAAGGTAAAAATAACTGATTGGATTTCCAACTACAAAAGCTTTTCATCTAAAGCAATGAAGCAGCAAAATTCCAGGCATTCATCCAAAGATGGAGGAGTTATTTTGGAAGCAAAAGGGAGCTTTTTGGTAGCCTATAATCACAACCTGGAGTTACATATGCTCTCATCCCATGTTGTTGTCTGGCAAGAGTAGAAAGATAAATGTGGAAGATATGATGACTCTGGGCAGTTCCCCATGGAGTACAGGCTTCTATGGATGCTAGAAAGGGGAAGACATCATCTTTTAACTTCCCGCCAAGCTGATTTAGGACTCAGCTTTCTTTGATGGATTTCAGAATACTTCATTTACTCTTCAATCTCATTTCTGAAACTTATTTTGCACTACATTTAAATAAAACTATGTATATCTAAAAACACTTTAAAGGTGTTTGGTTTCTCTAGCCCAGTGGCATTAGTGAGTGCATCTGGGAACTTGGGGTAAATGCAGAATCTCAGACCTGTGCTAGATGCCCTGAGCCAGGACCTGCCTTTTAACAAGATCTCTAGGTGATTTGTGGGCACATTAAAGCTTGAGAAGCCCTGAATTCATATATCAGAACATTTATTCCCTGGTAATTAAAATCCCTGTTGAGTGTCACCAAAGGCTCTTTTCTCTAATTTAAGTAGTTTTTCTTATAATGCTGTTTCATCCTCTGGCCACTAATATACAGTTGTCATATCCCTCAGGCCCACTCAGAATTGCTGTGGTGCTCAGCCTTACATATTTAGTTCTTTTAATGTTTGCCCATAAATCAAGCCTTCTATTCCCTTAATCAATCCAACAAGTCTCCACTGAATTTCTAGCAATTTGTCAACATCTTTCTATATCTGAGAAGCTCTAGGCCTGCATGTAATTTTCTATGGGCAGACACAGGTATTATTTACAGGATTTAACATCCCTTTAAGATATGTAGTCAAGGCTAATAATCCAACAGTGAAATATCTGCAAGACACTACATTACTGGTTACAGACCCATTTGATATCGTCGTTATCATCATCACCATCATCACCATCATTAACAAGTACTGTTCAAAAGATAGTTCTCTAGCTTTTATGAGTAGACATACTGCATGGTGCCATGGATACATGGAATATAAAATGCGACTCCATTCTTAGAAGGTGGGAGTGATAGGAGAAAACATTGTATAATAACCAACACTAGGAAGCTACAAACAAGTGTATACCATGTACAAAGCTAAGTTGAAACTCAGAGAGGGAAAATTGCCATGAAGCAGGACTGAAGAAAGTTTCAAATAGGATTTAAGAATATTTAACAGTTTAGATTAGTAGAGAAAAGGGACTGGGGAGGTAGTTCAGTAGAATAAGTGCTTGCCTGGTCAAAAAAAAAAAAAAAGTTTTGGGGAGTGTAGAAAAGTAGAAAAGGTATTTCAGGAAGAGTATGTGAACTCTAAAGGTGTTAGAGTTCACTGTAAACAAACAATTAAAACTTTGATTTTTTTCTTTATAGCTTTCTCAGCCTCCATGTTCTGAAATTAAATATTTACCCCCTCTAAGTCCTATACTCTAAAAAAAATTTGGTAATCATATTATTTGAAAAGGCTAAATTAAATAATGCCCTGTGAAGCAGAGGGATATAAGGACAAACTCTGTGTATATTTCCCCCAATTTTACTGTACTTTTTATCCAAAGGAAGAAATAATTCAGCAAAACTGTAGATACCCTGTGGGAAAGTAAGGTTTCCTGTAGCTATGCTTCTCTTACTATCCTCCAACTGCTGCAGAAAGGGAATCAAACAGCAGAAACACCACCCAGCAAACATTTGCTAGTGAAAAATTTGAAATAAGGTTTAGGGGACTCAAGTTCTACAGCTGGTCCTGCTGAGACTAAGTTGTTTGGTGTGGATGTCACTTGTGCTTGCATATGCCAGATGGGACTTGTGTCAGGATTACTTGTGCCTCATAAGGGCCTCACTGGGACAGGAATATGAAGCTTGTAGCCCTGGGAGGAGATCTTGAATATACTAACATCAAATAGTTGTGCAATTTACTGTGCACATCCAGATACCTTTCAGAATGAAAAACAGCTTTGTTCATACTCATGTCAGATCTGCTTGTATCAACTGGGGCTGTCAGTACTCGTTGGTGTGCTGTGTCAGTCTGGATAGTGTAGATCAGAGTACTGGAGCTTTGTTTTGGGGCAAGAGTTTTTCTTTGCCTTATAGTCTGTGCAGAAACACATGCTTTGGCTTTGTGACTTCCAGCATTTCATCTCGCATGTAAGAATGTCTGCCCAGGAGCCACTTTGGAAGTGAGGCACCTCTTAATACATACATGAGAGATGCGACTTGTTGGGTCAAATCGTTTTCTAGACACTTCCTTTCTCCACTGCTCTCAAAAATCGAGTGAGATGTGCTCTCAAGGCCATAGAATAGATTGATAAATATTCTAATTCCCAATGCCTGCAGGGCAATAACTCTGCCAATTCCTTCAGCTGTGCTATCAAGCTTTACTTTATTGCAGTTTGAAGGCTGTTTGGGGCCTCAATAGGAGAACATGTTCCCTGGCTCAAATAAGCTAAGCATCTGTCAAGCCCCCCCACCCAACTTTCTTTTTAAACTTTGCTTTATTGTTATTACCCTCAAGAGGCCACTCTGCAAGACTTTGAGGGAGAAAGAACGGAAGTGACATTTGTACCATTATTCAGCACATTCCGGCAGTTTATTATCTGGGAATTCATTCTTAGTCATTCCCCAAGGAACTTAATATGAAATAATATTAACACAAGAAACACACAATGTGAGGCTGCATTCATTAGCAGAGTGTTCGGACAGCCTGCAAATTGTGGCCCAGCTGGGCTTCTGCTTCTCCTGTCGTAAGCATGGAGGTGGGTTTTAACCATGCTTTTGCAGTAACAAACATGGCGGTCTAGAAGGCGACCGGACATACGAGATGCCGTAAATCACTTTGCTCAGTGTGTAGAAGAGAAATTTGGAATTTGTGTGCTAGGACTTGCAGACCTGCCACAGGGAAGAGGAATGTACTTACGTTAGTGATGATTCAGAAGGTAGAATGAAGGGAAAATAACCCATGTAGCTTTCTAGGAAATAGGCCGAGGCCAGTCCACTCATGTGTGACATATTTGAGAAAAGGATGGTTACTAAGAGTGGACAAACTTCCTGCCCTAAGTGAGTGTGTATCCGGAAGGGGACTCCAAGCCTAGAAGTCTTTGGGTAGACTATTACAGACTAACCTCGAGTTTATCGACACTCTTCAGCTGCAGAGGCATTTGAACTTGCAGCAGTTACTTGTTTCAATTGTTAGCTTATCACTTTTTTTATTCTTAAAGCAGTACTCTGTTTTAAGTATATGATAGCGACATTTTTCAAGTTGCAAGAACATCTAAGTATGATCAGAGTGAGAGCTTTAAATTGCCTCCTGAGTATCCATTTCCACCTTCCGTACAGAGCTTAAATTCTGCTCAAGTTTCACTCTTACCTTTATGCAACTGTATTATGAAAGAGAAGCTGAGCTCATCCATGGTTTCAAAGATGGATTTTGGTTAATTAAATTAATCATGGTGTTCTCTTGACAGTCTTTGATCTACAATTGAAAATATGACCTAATTCTGTCTGAGGATATTCGAGAAGAAAACAGTTGGAAGCCTTTGCAAAGATTCGTGTTCTCATAAGGAAGGAAAAGAGGGTCAAATTTTTCCCTTTTTAAAAAAACAGTAAAAGGAATCTTGGCCTCTATGCATGTTCTATCATAAACCACAAGAAAATCTAAGTGAAGCAAGTGAATAGTATGAACAACAGAGTCTCATAAATGGAGCTGCTGTCTAATTGCACCAATCCAGAAGACCACCTGTTTCTGAACTTCCAGGAAACCTATAAAGCTCCTAGTATTTCAAACTGGTTTGAATAAAATTTATATAATTTACATCTGAAGGCATCTTAATTAATAAATTAATTCTTCTGGAGTTAGTAATAAAATACTTTATTGTCACCCCTACATATAATTTTTTTTTAAATTTTATATTAATGTTAGACTTACAGGGAAGACAGCAGAAGCAGGAGTTTCTTTCAGACCCTAACTAGCTTCTTAATTCAACATCTTATTTAACTGTAGTACAATGATCAATCTTTGTACATTAGCATCGACATAGTACAATTAACTAAACTGTAGACCTTATTTGAATTTTTATAGTTTTTTTTCTACTAATATCCATTTTGTGTTCCAAGATTATATCAGAGATCCTCCTTTGTATTTCTTTTCAAATAATTTCCACTTAGTTTCTTTTTGTCTGTAACAGTCCTCAGCTCTTTTTCCCAAACCAAAGCGTAGTTACTAGTTTTGATACCTTCACAAATTAAAACACTCAGTGCTATTTGCTTCTTTTGTAATAGCCTTTCTCATAAATACTTGCATTTTCATAATACTTTAAAGCAACACAAATCAACACAGCATAAGAATTAACTTAAGAATGTCTCATGTTACAAACAAAAGTGATGGTATTTTAATTTTGTTGTTTCTTATTTGTCATGTTCATTTTACGGCTCTTCAGTTGGGCATTCAGGAGACAAAATTCACATTTAACTGATGTACTAAACACCAACATTCAGCAAAGGACTATCCCTCTGGTGAGGGACACAAGATTTTGTGTAACATGGCCACTGCTCTCAAAAGAACAAAATTTGGGGATATATATTGATCTAATTTTTATTATTCCAATGAAATAAGACAGGCAGCCTACATGCGAAGCAGTTGGCCGAGGCTAATGTTTCTCGAGTTCCAAAGCTGAGGGGCTGCATCCTGGGATGACCTTCCTGCTGGCAGGGCACTGCAGCAACACGTGGCGTCACGGGGCCGGAGAGGCATGCGCGTGACGCTCACACACTCCTGGTCTCTCTCCGTCTCCCATCATGGAAGCTTACCTTAAATATATAACTCTAATCATGTCCCACAGGCCTCCTTCTGTACACAGGAGTTAGATTAAGTTCCAAGCCTCTAAACATTTCAAAAAAGTGATTAGCCTTCAACATAGGAAGAGCGGGGGGACACCCAAACCATATCTGATTGGCAAGTAGTCATCCTGGGAGCTCTTTCAATGCTTGTTTCAAAAGTGCATATACTATGTTTTAATAAAATTAAAGTGTCTGAAACAGTTGTTTAGTGGAGTCACAAGAGCAAACAAAGATGAACCATATGCATACCTGTTTACCTTTTATGGGAGATATAAGACAAAATTTCTTTCATACAACTTCCTAAGAGATTCAAAACTTGCTCACTAGTGGCTGGACTCTTACAATTTCTTTTGTTTTTTCTTTTTTGGCAGAACCTGGGATTGAGCTCAGGTCTTTGCTCTTGCCAAGGAAGCATTTATTCCATTGAGCCATCTTCTTGGCCCTTACATTTTCTTTAATGAATATTAACTACGAGAATCATCCTTAGACTATTAAAATACTTGTGTAACATTATTACAGCTTTTGTAAAGGCAAGGAATTAGTGAAATATATCTGGCAATAATGTTGAACAGTTTCATTCATTACACTAAAAAATAATATGTTATTTTCATAGCAACAATTGTTATCTCCAGAAGCTCCAAAATATAACCATTACAAAACTTATAATTTGTTCAGACATAGATGAAACAGATAAAGGTTAATCTGTAATGTCTTATACCCAATGAAGTTGTATCAGCCATTGATTAAAAGTAGTAGCAGAGGAGGAGCATTTAATCAATCATAAAAGTCATTTCAATGCTCTGTATTTCCCCAAAGCTGGAGCCATGAGTGCAGTTGCGCTACAGGCTAGAATGCAAAAGGTAAAACAAAATATTAACACAGAAACAAAATAATTTCTGTCAAGTTTTCAGGTCAGGTCTGAAAATGTGTGACTGTGTAAATGTATCATGTTGCATGAGTTACATGGGCTATCTTAGCTACACAGATACTGTATGGAAAAGCAATTGCATTTACAGCGTGTAGAGCTGTGCTTGGGAGTGTAAGTGCATGTATCCAGGAGTGGAAGCTGAATATAGAAAATAATAATGCGGCTTTGAACAGTGAAGGGAGCATCTCCGTGTGTCACTTCTTCTGAACTTTAACTTGCTTAATTCTCTAAAATGAGAATTTTTAATGTTATTTCCATCCCGTCTCTAACAAAGAAAAGAAGCTATTGCCAGAAAAGGAGGGCATAGAAAAGAAAAGAAAAGCTGAGGGTGTGTGTGTTTTATATGCTAGGTTTGATATAATGAAATTGTCAGTCCTGTGGGTTAATCTGTATGCTATAATGAACCTGGTTCAAGAAAAAAAATGATGATATGGGACTGCGCAATAAAGGAAGATACATAGATGGCAAACTTTGATAAATAAGTGAGGGTTTTTCTTGGTTTATCCCGAGGAAGAATTATAGTGACTGCCATAAACAAATGTTGCTTGTAAACTATAATTTGTTTTAATAACGGAAACCACATGTGTAAATGATCTTTCGTTCATAAATAATTAAAGTGTTAACAATAGTAGTCAATTGATGTGCTTATTAGTTGAATTATTTTTAACTTTATTAGTTTTCTGCTTGTAGGGAAAAAATGCCACATGCTCAAGACTGAAGGCAGAGAGGTTTATTTCGCTTCTGGCTTCCAGTGGTTCAGTTCATATTTGGTGGAATCTAAAGCAGAAACACTGTGGAAGAAGAATCTGTAGAGGAATGCTGCTCACCTCGTGGGAAGCTGGAAGCAGAGCGGGTGGCAAAGCACACCAGAAAGAAATGGGCTGGGAATCAGACAGCCTGCGCGGGTGCACTCTCTTAATGAACACAACACACACACAAGAGTGTTTACTAATCTGCTAGGCATCTTTTAATCCAGTCAATTTGGCAATCATGGTTGACAGTCGTGGTGATGGTTATAGAGTCTTGATATAAAAGAACTATTAAATACGCTGCT
Organism: Ctenomys sociabilis; assembly: GCA_004027165.1. NCBI lineage: Eukaryota > Metazoa > Chordata > Mammalia > Rodentia > Ctenomyidae > Ctenomys > Ctenomys sociabilis. The sequence goes on along the minus strand of PVKA01034939.1, from coordinate 555 downwards.
GGGAAAGAATTCCTTCATTAGCTGAATCTATCTTGACATTTGGGACTGGATTGCAGTCCTGGCAAAAAGGCTGGTCTGACCCTCTGCAGTGGCCTCATCCTGTATCGTTCTGCAGCATTACTGGCGCAGTATTTGCGCTGCAGAGTCCAACTGAAGAGCCGTGGCTTGCCTTCTCGGCAGCTGCGGGCAGGCTTCTCTTCGCTTCCGGTTTCTTCTCAACACACCCTTTCTTGCTCACTTTTTATCCTTCATGTTTTACAATAGATTGCATTTCTTACTTGTTAATCTGCTATAGTTTATTTCAAACATCCCCTGAAAGTCTCATGTGGATCTCTGTGGGGCTCTGCTGTGTGACTGCATCACTGGATTAATGCGCTCAGGCTGGTGGCTGCCTGCGTTCTCAGGAGGTGGGACCTGGTTGGAAGGTGGGTGGACATGGGGCACTGAAGTACGTTCTTTCTTTCTTTCTTTCTTTCTTTCTTTCTTTCTTTCTTTCTTTCTTTCTTTCTTTCTTTCTTTCTTTCTTTCTTTCTTCCTTCCTTCCTTCCTTCCTTC
>PVKA01034938.1:0-23062 GCA_004027165.1 Ctenomys sociabilis | reverse complement strand
ACATTTATGCTTTTCTGCTGGATGGTTAAGACCTAGGTAGATCCAAACTTATATACCAACACATGAACTTTATATTTCCTATGTGGTCATTGAAGTCTTCTCAGGGTTTATCTTGTAGTCCTGTACATTATTCTGTAGTTCCTTTGTCTGTGTCATCCATGTGGATGAGTCACGGCCAATGCTTGACCAGATTGCTCTCAAAAGTGGTGATGCTGTCAATTCAAATAGGTCAAAGAGAAGCTGTGAAGTGTTTCTACTAAGTAAAAAGATGCAAGTTCTCAAAAAGAAAAAACAGACTGAGGTTGCTAAGATTTAAGGTAAGAAACAAATATAGCACACGTTGGGATGAGCACTCTCCACAGTTCTTAGCATTCCCTGGTGGTCCTGAACACGTTCCCTGCAGTGGAGAGGAGACTACTGTAAATAAGGTGGCAGCCTGTGGTTAGGGGTGCTCTTTGCCAGAAATTTGCACACACAGGAAATGTGGAACCCCTGGGGAGTGCTAGAAAATTATTAGGGCCTTGTTCCCAACCAGACACTCTGAGTGAGTGTATCTGGGTGCTGCCTCAGCACCAAGATTGTTAGGCACTCTCCGGGGGATTCTGTGGCATTTGAAAACCACTGCTATAAGCTATGCAGCACTTTGCTCATTTCCTAGGTGTGCGTTCTCACAGGCGGGACCCCAGCTCTGCCGGGTATCCCTGCAGGATGAAAGCCGAACCATCTTGAAGTTTTCGTAATAAATCTCTTTATAAACCATATGCCAGGTGATATAGAATTTATGATGATTTAGGGAGCCTAAATCAGGCTGTACACCCGAGCCCCTCAACCTCTTGATTGTTTATCTCTGGATCCTCCCCCTCTCTTTTCATTTTCTGTCTCCAGAGAAGCAACATCTTTTCTTTTGTCTTAGTGCTGGGAGATAGAATGAGACCTCAACCCATTAGACCTCAAGAGCTGTCCCAGTGGCTCCCCAAGAAGTCTGAAGAAAAACAAAGCTCTGCTCCTGCAGGATTTCCATGATAGCCCTAAGTGAAATTTTTTCTATTTCACTGTTTGCGCATCGGCTCTCTACTAAACACCATTCTAGGCCTGGGGAGGTTTGGGTGAGACAGGTCTGATGATGAAGAAGATTAAGCTAAAGGAGAGTGGGTGGAAGATGGAGGAAGCCAAGATGGGACACATCTATAAAAAGTACAAAACAAAAACCCTCATGATGTGGAGAAGAGTACAGAAGAACTGCATAATCTTGGCAGATGGGAGGGGAAGGCATGGGGCTGGGAGAGCTGAGACCACTGAGGCCAGGGACATCTTGGGGGCTCAGGCTTACCCACAGGCCTCATGAGGAGCTTTGCTCACAGGCACAGAGCAGTGATGCCTGGTTGCCATTGTTGGACATGCACAGACCACAAAGGTCCTCAGAGAGTCCCTAGAAGACTCCTGGGAAGGTGTGGCCAGTGTTTGCCTAGCACTATTGTGTCTGTCATGGCCATTCATGTAGAGGTTTTGGTATGGATACGGCTTTTATTTCTCTGGGATAAATGCCCAGGAATGGGATCACTGCGTCACATGGGGGGTGTATGTTTAATTATGTAATAAACTGCCCAGCTGCTTTTCTGATGGACCAGGGAAGCAGGGCCTCTTCACACACCTTTGCTGGAGAGGCTGGTTTTCTGAGGAGAAAACAAGGGACCTGGTAGTTCAAGATGCTGTCAACCAATTCTATAGTGACTCAGCCCTCAGGGCCTGGCAAGACACCTCTGAAATGATCAGTACCATGAGAGACAAAACAGCCGCAGCTAATTCTTAACACAGTACTGGAGAGGGGGCAGATTGGCCACCTTCGTGCTTTCCCAGAGCTGCGTTCAAGACCCCGGAGGTAATTTGGCCTGTGCTCTGAGCCGCAAGGAACAAGTGCTAATTCTTGAGCCTTGCTTCCCAAGTGCTTTCTAGTATGAGATCAACTTCACATGTTTTTTTTTTTTTTGCCTTGGTTGCTCTGCTCTCTCTATTGCAATAATGAATTGTTCATGTCCACCTTCAGTCCCCTAGGAGGAAGAAATCCATTTACACTTTTCCTAGGAAGCCATGCTGCCTATATAATGGCTCATCACGGGTCCCCTCCTGTTAGTGGTGGAGACGCTGCTTCTGTATGTGGCTCCCTGGGCTTTTGGAGCCTACCAGAGGCGGGGTCAGGGAAAATCACAGGCTTGTTCTTCCACAGAAAATAGGAAGCCCAATAGCTCCAAGGCACAGAATTCCAGAAAGACAATGTGGATGCCCAGCGGAATACCTTGGACTGAAATCAAGGAAACAGAAACCTTCATCCCCAAAGCCAGCTCTGTATTTCTTCTTGCTTCTCTCCCACCAGTGAGAAGGAGCTAGCACGAGTCTGCTGGCTGCTTCATCCCTGGAGAGAATGCTCTCCGCAGAGGAGAGAGGGTTTCCACGGGAAACGCCTCGCCTCTGCTCTGCACATGACCACTGGTGTAATGCAGTACAACTGGGAATAGGATTCCAGGGGCATGAAGATCACCAGGTTACAAGCCCTCACAAGATAACACTGAAGCAAATGCCTTAGGTGTATCCCCCCCCCAAATAAATTCCTAACCAAAGAAAGGACGTTTCCCTGTGTCCCGAATACACAGCAGAGGACTAAACACAGGTTTTGCTAAAAACATAACAAGATTGTATTGAACGATAGAAAGTTGCCACGAAAAATAAGATGGGAAGCAAGTCTCCAGATGAATGCCTCTGAACGGCGCACCTGCTGGATCAGTGCAGCCCTCAGCCGCACAGCGACCACCAGCCCGCAGTGAGATCGCGCGCGAGAGCTCATTCGTCTCCCAGAAAAGCCGCAAGGGGCCTGACTCAGCTGTGCTCTGCTCAGTGTCATTGCTGTCACTGTTTGTATATTGTTCAGCCTTTTCTTGCCATCAGTTCATGCTTTCAGAGCATAACAAATCTGAGGATGGCAGAGAAATTATTCTAAATATCTCGCCTGGGTCTGAGCTTCAGAGTAGCGGAGAAAGAAGAGTCTTTGGGGTTGGGTTCTGACCCATGTGCCATAAGTAACACGTTCACCACAATTCATATGATAACAGTTCAGAGACAGTCTAAAAGTCCATCAAGAGAAGGATGGAGGGGCCGGGGAGATGGCTCAGTAGAATAAGTGCTTCCCTGGCAAGAGCAAGGACCTGGTTCCGCTAAAAAAAAAAAAAAAAAGAATGGATACAATTGTAGTCTACATTTATGCTATTCTAAGCCCTAAAAACAAATGAACTCAAGGGATGCATGCATGCTGGCTATCTCCTGGATCGATACAGTAGGCTAGTACTCAAATTAATTGCTAATTAAGCTCTCATTAATCTCAGAAATCGGTCGATTAGGTTTTCTATGTGGACAGTCATTTTTGAATGCACATAATTACATTTTTGTTTTCCCTCTTTCAATTCCTTAAGTATTTTTTTTCGTGTCACAGTTCTGGTGGGTGCCTTCACGATGTTGAGTAAAAGTGGTGGGAATGAGCTACAGGCTTAATTTTACACAGAAACTTCCCACATTTTACCATAAAATATAATGTTCACAAGCCAGGCATGGTGATTCACCCCTATAATCCCAGCACTAAGGAAGCTGAGGCAGGGATCACTGTGGCTGAGGCCAGCCTGGGCGGGGAAGGGGGGAGATGATGAGAATGCACTATAGATCTATACTTTAGGTGCATTTCTTTAGAGAACAGATAGCTGATTATAAAAATGTGATCTGGTGCTCTACTTTAAGCATCAGATTCAGCTAGTTTTTGTTTATTATGACCTCTAATATCATTATAACTAGTTCTCATTTTCTTCTTCCCAGAATTCTTTTGGATTGGTTGGAATGTTTTAATTTTTTTATTTGACAACTTTGGTAGTTACATATTACTAGTCTTGTAATAGTTACTCTTGAAATTTCAGCATATGAACTTTGTTTCTTTTAAAGTTGGTGTTTAATTTTAAAGCCACTTTCCCCTGGGATGTACGCCTGTGTTGATTTATTTCTATTACCAAAAAGCACACAGCTCTGAATTTGCCATGTAACCACTTCTAGGTGTGGAGTTTGCTGCCATGCAGTACATTCACACTTCTGCACATCAGATCTCTAGAGGTTTTCTTCTTGCACAACTCAACATCTTCACTTTTCCCTGAAAGATACACAGACAGGTTCCTGTAGCTTCGTACTTTATCATTTCCTGCTCCAGGCAGCCTCCAGTGTGGCCCCTGTAGTCCCTCCTTTTTGTATTTTCCACCAGCACTAATCCTTTCTCTGAGTGGCTTAGTGACTTGTTTGCAAGCAGGAGAACATGGCAATGGTGGTGTTGGGGTGATGCCTCTATGAAAGATCACACAGAAGGACTCTATCATCTGGCTTTCTTGTCCTCCCTCCTCCTCAGAGCCCTCACTCTGTGGAAAGCACATTGCCCTTGGAGCAGCTTAGCTCTGTGGAGAGACCAACCACCTGACAAAGACATGGGATCTCTGCCCAGCAACATGGGAGACCTGAATTATGCTGCTGACTGCCTGAGAGCTTGGGAAGGGATCCCCGGAGCCAGCCCAGAGGCTGGAGCTCACTTGTTTGGAAGATCCCACTGACCAGTGTGGAGAATGCTGCAGTCCACCCTGGTGGCCTGTGTAAGCGACACCCCTCCAGCTAAATCCCTCCCATGTTCCTGCCGCTGAGGAAAAATGCTGAGTCCTTCCTTTAAGGACACAGCCAGAGGGCACCATGCGCCAAGCAGACACAGTCCTCATGAGACATGGAACCTGCTGGAGCCTTGAACTTGGACAACTCAGCACTGGACCTGTGAACAGTAAAATCCTCTTGTTCAGTAATTACTTAGCCTAAGGTCTCCTGTTATAGCTGCCTGAGTAGACTAAGGCACAAGGTATCCATTCTCACCAAAGATTTCTTTCTGAAAATATCTATGAGTCTCTATTTGAGGGCTCTCTGTGGATGCAGGAGTGAGTTTCTCCCACTGACACAGTTTACTCACAAATGCAGAGTCAGTGCCTGTGGAAGACCTCTTTGCTGTAACTGATGGCTCTTGGGATGCCAGTCTCCCATTTCTTCTCCTTTAGCATGTGACACCTTTCAGGCCTGTCCTAAAGAGGCTGAGCCTTGAGTCCCTGGAAGCACTGAGCCTTGGGTGTCCACAATGGTTTATGTGGATTGGCCTCTTTTCTTTCCTTCTCTTTCTGGTGCTTCCTAGGATTACTTCTCAAGCAAATTTTCACTCAATTCTCTGTGTCAGCACCAGTTTCTGAGGGGAAAAAACTAAGCTTAAACACTACTCAAACCAATTCCCATAAACCAGTTCCTATAATTTGATATTATATAATAGCATACAGATACACATAGTGTCATGTACTGCATACACTATGTTAAGTCACAGGTGGCTTCATCTTGACAGTAATTTGTACTAGGTTTCTTGCTTCTTTCCTCTAGAAACATACATGTCAGTGATATTTGTAGGTATTAAAAGGTATTTAAACATATTTGGATCAAAATTGGTCCCAAATATTGCTAGCTAGTCCAGGTACCCAGATGGTGTTAGCCAGAGATGACTGTTGTGAGAATATTACAGATTGAATAACTGGATGCGTAAGGATGAGGTTTAAAATTCTTGGAGGCTTGGGAGGTAAGACTTCTGTGAGATTAAACGTGGTGACAGGGAATAGATCTGTGAACTTTTCCTGGAGACGCTGTACATGAAGGTGGGAACGTGGCGGGGTAAGAGCAGTGCAAAGGTGTGTGTGACTGTTGGATGCTTCCCTGTAGCACAGGCTGTAAATTAGTGGCTCCGGTGTTGTTTTTAGCTGTCAAATATATTTTGTTGTACAATGTTTAAAAACACTTAGGCTAGTTGGCATACTTGTAAATTAAGAGGCAACATCTCTAGCTTACAAAACCTAGTTTTCTTTTGGAAAATTAGGAGATCAGGCATCTCGGGTCTCGTGACTCCACCAATGGAGCTGGAGCGTATTCCCTCTAGCAGTGAGGTGAGTGTCACAATCTGACACTTTTTGTTGTGAATTATGACAGACTCTCCCCATTCATTGCAGATGTTCCTTGGTTTTTGATCAAGCTGTGGCCTGACAAACCCAGTCTAAGTGGAGAATACCAGGAGTTGAAAATGCATTTAATACCCCTAACCCAGAAAACATCATAAGTTAGCAGTGCGGGTACAGTGCTGTTGGCATCTCTTCAAGAGCACTTGGTGCTACCCAGGAAAAGATTGAAAAATCTATCCTTTCCTTCCCTCCTTCTTTCCTTTCCTTCCTTCCTTCCTTCCTTCCTTCCTTCCTTCCTTCCTTCCTTCCTTCCTTCCTTCCTTCCTTTCTTCCTTCTTTTCTCTTTCTTCCTTTCTCTTTACACTGGGCTACACCCAGTTTTGAGATAGAGTCTTTGAGATAATTCTTCAAGTTGCCCAGGCTGGACTGAAACTTGTGGTCCTCCTGCTCAGGTTCCCAGAAATCATAGTTCTTACCCTCAAGCAATTGACAGCTTTTGTGTTTTTCAGCTTTGCTTTCTCTGTTCTAGTATGGGTGAAAGTAGGGGAAGTAGTTTTTCGGGGCAGTTGCTGTGGCCTCTGTCTTTCGCTCATTCCCGTGCATCTAGGGACCCAGAACCCAGGCAGGTGATCCTGGTGGAGGGGGTGGGAAGATATCAGCTTCTTTCTGACTGGAGATGGCTGACTGTCAGCAAGCTTTTCTACACTTGGAATAAATCCCAGAGCAGGCTGCTGGCAGCCAGCCTTTGCTTTCCAGGGACCCAAGTCACTCACGCTGTTTGAGAGTTTACAGACGCTCATCCTGTGGAAGAGCTTGTTCTCAGTGCCCTAAGAAAATAGAGTAGTGCTTGTTGTATGTGGTTGTACTTCCTAAGGCTTCAGTTACCACCACATCTTGAGAATATTGAATGAAAAATTCCAGAAAGAAACATTGCATTTAGTTTAAATGCTTAGTTTAAACATGAGTTTAAAACTTCATGTGGTTCTGAGTTGCCTCAAGGGAATGTCATGCCATCCCATTCTGCCCCAACAGAAATGTGAATCAGGCCTTTGTGCAGTGCGTCCATGCTGTGTACACCACCTTCCCACCAGCCACCTAGCAGCAACTTTAGTTAGCAGCCTGGGCATTGTCGTGTTTCAGTGCTATTTATCAAGTGGGATTTATTCTACTTCATAATGGCTCCAAAATGCAAAGATAGTGACGGTGGCATTTTATGGTAGTATATTGCTGTAACTGTTCTATTCTATTATTAGTCAGTGTTAACCTCTGATTGTGCCTATGTATAAATTAAATTTTATAACCAAATGTAAGTGTAGGAAAAATAGTACATAGGGTTCAGTACTATTTATGGCTTTAGACATCTACTGAAGTTTATATCCCCACCAGATAAATTCATATTCCATATAGATAAAGGGAGATGCTGTGTCATTTCTATGTCAAGTCTGTAACAATAGCAGTTTTATGGCATTGTTTATCTTTTTTATTATAACAGAATCACATGGATCTTTTGTTTATGTCAAAGCTCTTATTATATGATTTTGGGCAATAGGAGAAGTGGACAAATCACCTCCAGAGAAGAGCTACTTAGAGTGGTCCCTGGCATGTTGGGGATGTGGAATGAGGGGGACTGTCCGGCCTTGACTTACATGACATTTAGGACCTAAAATGGGGTGAGTCCTCACAACGGTTTTCATGCTTGAAGAAGGAGCAGACTTTGCCTGGGAGAGTTCAACTGTTCTGTCACAGGCTGGCTTTGTGACCATTCTTAGAACATGTTGCTTTTCTGGCTTGGAGGTTCCTCTTCTCATTAAGAGGGTGCTTGGAGCAAAACCCTGAGGCTCTTCCTGGCCTGAGAACTTCCCAGTTCTGTGAGAAACACTGAATAAGCTTGTGGGCAGTGCCTGGCAGAAGCCTGACTTCCCCCTGCAGGATGCCAAGGTCATCATGTGACAGCCTCCTTTTGTCCACATGCACATAACTCACGGTCAACGCTGTGGTGCTGCCCCGTGGAACATCAAGCTGACACTCATGAGCTCTCTCGGGCACCTCACCAGGCTGGAGCACCATGCCCTCCCCTACGCAGCCCTGCGAATGGGACTCAAGTCTTCTACGTCAATCTCATCCTTGGAATTTCAAACAGGAAGTCCTGTGTGGCCTGTGACGTTCCTCTCTTACAGAGAAGGGGCCCAGCAGAGGAGGCACTGCAGAGTCCTCTCCTCTGCTGATTGGGGTGAACAATATTAATTCTGGGTAGTCAATTGGAACAGCAAGGACACAGAATCTGCTGTTCTGAGTGCTTGAGGACCTCTCCTCTTGTGACTTGGTCAGTTAGAATTACTTAATGGTCATGTCATGTCCCAGTGACAACAGAGATAAGGAAATTGGGTTACATCCTAAGCACTAGATGTACACAAAGCCACATTCTTAGCTACTTAAAAATTTAAAATGTTTTTATCCATATGGCTAGGCCAGAGAGAATTTTGTGGTTTTCTCTATCTTTGTAAGCAAGTAGGAGTAAGGACAAAGTGTGGTGAATGAGCCAAGTAGTCTTGGGAAAAATAGAATGGAAGGGCCAGTCAACTCAACTGGTCCGATATAAAAATTCAGGAAGAAAAGTGGAGCCCAGTCAGGTCAGTTTAGCAACTGCATGGAGTGTACAAGAAGAAGCAGCAAGGCAGTCCAAAATGACAAGCTAGCTAGACATTGTGAATTTGAGCCTTGACTATGAAGGCCAAATCCATCCTATCCAAAGGGCCCTTCTAGTTCTATGTTGAGATGAGTCAGCAGATGGAAGTCTTAAAGGTCGCCCACGGAGGAGGCCAAGGTGCAGTAATGGTAGGAGGGTGAAAATTCAGGGTGCTGATCACACGGCCCAGAGCCAGTTGGGTTACAAGCCATCATCTGCATCGGGCATCCCTGGATGATCTGAAGTGATAATCTTTATCTCTGGTCTGGGATGTACTGGACTTCTGGGAAAATGCTGAAATAAATGTTACCTTAACCTCAGGAAAGTATAAGAGCTGTGGCTAGCTTACATGCAAATGGTGCTGAAATAAATTGAAACCTAAGGTACCAATATTTTGATGAAATGTTTAAGACAATTCTGTGAATAAATTTGGGGCTAATGTGTGCATGTCCATAAAAACAGTATGTTAAATAAAGCTTTGATACAGCAGATGAAGTGTTTAATTATTTGAAGCACTAGACTGAGCACAAAGATAGAGCAAACCCACTGAATAAAGACCCATCTGTGGGAAGAGATTCTGAGCATTAGCAGGCCAGGGGACTCCTGATACTCTGATGTGCTTTCTCACTGGGTCTGCTGCAGTTCCATCTGAGCAGAAGGGGAGATGGATGTCAGGTTTCAAATAAGGGAGCTTCTTGGGCTACTCTTGCTGCACAGGCAGCCTGTGTGAATCTTAAGATACAAGTTGTCCAGGGAAATCCCAGGGATATCTGGACTGGAGGTCCATTTCTTTGCCCATGTAGCAGGTGATGTGGTTACCACTCTACTCTGTTCCAAGGTGAGGCCCTTCATGGAAAAATGGCTCAGAATTTCAAGAAAGGAGACACAATGGGGCCTCCTTGGGTTCTGGCCCTGAGGTTGACATGTCTGACATGTTGTCCACTGTGTATGAATTCCTCACTAACTTCACGCAGTTAGGAGAATGACTGCTCTCAGACTCAGCATACTACTTCCGCTGCCCACTTAGCTGCTCCAGTATTCCAGAGTAGAGATCTGGATCAGGAATCTGGAATATTGCCTTACTGGGTGTTATGGTTTGTGTATTTGTCTCCCCAAAGCCTCATGGAATCATGAGGCAGACTTCCAGAGTTAGATTAACTCATGATCCACTGGGATTGTGGGTGTTCCAAGGTTGGGATTATGGGTCCTGATACTGCTGGGATTATGGGTGTGAGTGTTACATCCAGCCTGAGGCAGGCAGCCTGAATGTAGCACAAGAGACAGAGAGACAGTCGTCCCCCTGCTGCTGCTGCTCCTGCCATTTGTGCTTCTCTGTGCCGCTGCCGGGGAAAGTTGCTTTCTGCCGTGGGCCACTCTGCCTTGGGGCCAGCTGAGTATGGACCGAAACCTCCATTAACCTCCATTAACTAACCCTAACCTTTTCCTTCCTTCATTCTGGGTGTCAGGTATTGGTCCCAGCAATGAGGAAAGGCGCGGCAACAAGTTGGATGGACACAGTTCCTTAGTGGGTCAACCTTTCTTTCAATGCGATCTCCACCTTTTGCTAGGGGTCAGGGGAGTGTCCTTTGTTCAGTGTCTTCCAACTGTGTCTGTCACCATGGATGCCCTCTGCTCCAGGCAGCTCCTTCATCTCCAGAAGCCTGGCCCCTGCTGTGCTCCACCAAGTCTTCCAGCTGCACAAGCTGGCACTTGAAGTGGACTCTTTCCCTTTGTTTCCTGCCTCTTCTGGCCATCTGGTCCACCTCCCACACCTGCTCCATCCACAGGCCTGGTCTGGAGCTGGACCCAGGACCTGCATAGGCAGCTGCTTTTGGAGAGTGATATCTGTGCTGCAATTTTTATCCCCCACCCCAAAAATAAACAGCCCTTGGACTGGAGGACATCTGCCCCCATCTCTACCTCTTAAAAGATTCTCCTCCCAAGACAGGAACAGAACTGGCTGCCCATGGGGATTTTGGGTGAGTGGTAGAAAGAGCAGAGGACAGCACCATGGAAGCTGCTTTTTGCCGGCTTTGTTCCCCTTCAGGTCCCTGTTCACTAAGTTACTCTTGCATCTCCTCTAAAACATGGTCAAGATGATTAGCACTGCTTGGAGGTTCAGCTGCAGAATAGTCACCCCAAATAGAAACTGGGAGGATCCCAGGCACAGGGTTCCAGAAATACGCGCCTGCAGGGTTGCTTGTCTCCCAGAGCTAGTTCATGTTCCAGCAATGCTTTAAAAGCCTGCATCTCAGGGTTGACGTCCGTTATTACTCATCAGCTTACTTTCTTTAAATATGAACCCAAAGCCTGCCCTGCTTCAGAGTCTGCTGCTCAGTCTTGCACACCCAAATGTCGCTTCGGAATTGCATCTGTGTCTCTCTGGTGTGTGTCCATTTTTTTCTGAATTGTAGTTTTATGACCCTGTTTATCTTGAAAATAAACTAACAGAGAAATTGCTTTCTGGTTGAGCTATTTACAAGTGTTGCTTAATGATTATTAGCCTGTGATTTTTTAATGTTGTTTCTTTTGTGTTTATTTTATGCTCCATGTACTTCAGAATTATGAAGCTCTGAGGAAGATAGGTCTTTTTTTCTCCTATCCCTTTCCTCCCAGGGCAAGCTTAAAACACTTTTCTATGGAACATTTTATCAATATGCCTTGTTGGTGCCGCTCTTGGCCAGGTCATTTGCAGCTTATCTTCTACTTTGAGCTGTTGCCAGCATTGTTTTGCATTCTTAAAGTCTGATTAATCGTCCTCCTACTTGACTACCTTGATGGATTATTCAAGTGCGTGTGACTTGACTTAGACTTTGTAATTAAAGGGTTTTTGGAGGTCAGATAAACTGCCTGCCTTGTAGCAAACTTTGGTAACATGTGAAACTTATTTAAGCAAATAAGTGGACAAGGCTGACTGCCTTCAGGGACAGGAGAGCAGGTGCTGATTACAAGTTTGGAGAGTGGTGCCCAGGCACCATGGTAACCTGGCCCTGGAAAGTCCCAGAGACTGACTGGGGCCCAGGGGATCACCCAAGGTAGGTCTCCCTTTCCTTCTCCACTCACCAATTACTCTACAGAGGAAAATTTGTCACATATGGGAAATGGGTTTCTGTGTTAGTCGCTTTTTAATTTCTGTGAGAAAATACATGGGACAATTAAGGGAGGAAAGTTTTCTTTTGGCTTATGGTTCCAGCGGTTTCACCCAATCCATGGTCAGGTTGTTCCATTGCTGTGGGAGAGCATCATGGCGGAAGGGCACAGTAGAACAAGCGCTTCCTTGGCAAGTGCAAGGGTCTAAGTTCAATCCCCGGGCTGCTGAAATCCCAATAGCAGAGCCAAAGCCTGGGGACAGTCAAATGCTAATATATAGGGCACAGACCTCATTCCTGGTGTCCCAGTGCCTAACACCCACTGCCGCTTGCAGGCAGAGAGGGAAGAGGCAGCGAGAAAGAGCTGGGGCCCAGGTGCAGTCCCTAAGGCCATGCCCCATGGCTACTGTCTTCTGCTTGTCCTCTCTCCTCTTCCTATAGCTTCCCAATAATGCATCATATTAAGCTGTCATTCCTCAAGAGTGATGAAGTTAGATCCCTCAGGATCTCTTTGAGTCCCGCAAGCTTGTCAGCAACCAAGGCTTCACCATAGAGAGTCCTTCGGGGGACGGCTCAGGTCCAAACCTCAACAGCTTCTGTATGAAATAAGCATGCCAGCCACACAGGAGAGCCTTGACTGCAAAAGGCACTGTTGTTACCGCTCAGAGAACAGCGTTTCAGTTACTTATTTGGGGTTGTGCCCCTTCCGGTCACCACCTTGTAACGAAAGGACATGTGGGGTTCATGGTTAAAAATGTAGAAGCACAGGTGCTTCTTCCTGGCTGCTGCAGTGCGTGATGCATGCTGGGGAAGGAAGGCGCAGATGGGTGGTCTCTGGAGGCATGCAGAGACTGGGGAAGGGGAGGGAGGGTCGCAGAGGAGGGAAACCAGCCTTCAGTCAGAAGACGCCTCTCGTTCTTCCTCCCCTGCCCTTCCTCCTCTTCGTCTCTCTTTCATCTGCATGTTTATCTTCCTCCTCTTTTTCCTCATTCCCTCCTTCTCCTCCTGATTGTGTCTTTCTCCTCTTCCTGTGCTTCTAGCCCACAGACTGCTCAGGGTTTTACCTTATCTAAACACTTTTGAGTTTGCCTTTCCTCCTTCTGATTCTGCCTGTCTGGGATCCAATGGTTTGGATTGCTCTCTATTAGAATTCCAAGAAAAAGCTCAGCTGGGGAGATAACCTGGCAATCACAAGGACCTGGGTATGATCCCTGGTACCACACCCTGTGCCATCCCTGTACTGTGGCAGCCACCAAAACCAGGTGTGGTGGTGACCTGCAATCCCAGCACTGGGGAGGCTGAGACAGTAGGATCACTACTAGTCCTAGCTGCATAGAGAGATCCTGTACCTAATACATGAATAAATAAAAGATTGAAAAAATAAATCATTGTTCATGGAGCTGGAGCATGCAGTTTTATATCATGGCTCAGGTAGTTCCTTTGTTTAAATGTGTAATATGCATACACTTTAGTTTCTACATTTAGAATGGAGACAAATACTCTTCTGACCTTATTGGCCTACTTAAAAGAGTTAAATGAGGCCTTGTCAATGGAAGGGCTTTATACATTTTTAAATGACATGGACATGGATGAGATTATTGTGAAATGATCATTTTATTAAAGAAGTTCTGCACACTCCTGTGGTGGTCTGGAGGTCAAGTTTACTCATGCATAGAGCCTTTCCATGGCTTAAATTATTTGGAAGATGCAGACTCGGAGCCTAAGAGCTGATAAACAGCTTACAAGATCCCTTCCTACCACTGAGCAAGTACTTTTTAACTAAAGGTCCAAATAGCAGTTAGGCTCCGCAGGCCGCATGGCCCAGGACATGGTCCTAGACTTTGCCATTATAGTGCAAGAACAGCCCTAATTAATGCCTTCCAAAATAAATCTAGCTGTGTTTCAGTGACATTTTATTTATGGACATAAGAATCTGAACTTCATATAATTCCCATGTGTAACAGTGTTACACTTTGGATCTCAAGTGTTCCTCTAAGGTCCATGTGTCAAAAGTTTGGTCCCCAGCTTGGTGCTTTTGGGAGGTGGTGGAACATTTAAGAGCTGGAGGTCAGGAGGAGGAGGTTAGGTCATTGCGGGGGCCCTTGAAGGGGACTGGGGACCTTGCTCTCTTGTTTTATCACCTCCTGGCCACATCCTCCTGCTGTGATGTGCAGCCTCACCACAGGCTTAGAAGCAGTAGGGTTCACTCATTCTGGCTAGAAGCTTCTAGTCCTAGGAGGCAAATATCCCCCCTTTATTTTTTTAAAAAAACAAGCAATCATCTCAGGTATTTGTTTTAGTGATTGAAAGCTGACAAATAAATGCAGATACTATTCTTCTTTTGAGTTCTTTGTTCAATAAACAACATGGATACCATTTTTAGCTCCAAGACCTTGCAAAAAATCAAGCATCAGGCAGGATTTACCCATGGGTTGGGCCTGCAGTTTGCAGGGACCTGCCTCCAACCATTGCTATGAACCACTTATGTGGTAAGGTTGCCTGTCAGTATCAGAGGAATTAAAAGGGTACACAAAGTCACTGAGGATGTGTCACAGCTCTCCTACTACTCATGACTCTTCTCTATGCCTGAGAGATGTCATAGCATAGCATGTGAAATGATAAGACTAAGGTCTGCACTTGAGGCTTTTCCAAGAAAACACAACCAAGATTTCTGTCATCCACCCTTATCAAAACATCACAAATGGAAAGTATAACAATATAACAATAACAGTAACAATAATTGTGCTTATAGAGAATTTCTCAAAGGCTACAGGGCATCTAGCCCTTAGTTTACACATCTGTAAAACAAAAACAGTGCATAGCAAGCTTGCAACATGCTGCCTGAAATACACGCAAAGGCCCAGCACCCACTTGCATAATTTTTGGACTTCAACTTAATGGTTTCTTTCCTGATGGAATTAGACACCAACCTCACCCTGGTCTGACCACTACACTGACCACTATTCCCTGACACACGTGCCTGCCTCCGTGACAGCCTTTATCTGTGTTTCATTGGCTGACCCTCCCCCACCCCTCAGAAAAAACTATGTTTCTCCCATTCTTTATTTCTAGTGCCTGTGTGAGGGCTGGCCTCTAAGGTTTAGTACCCCTACAGAGTGGCTTGACTTCTAGAAAGAAGCACCAACCCCAGATGGATGGAGGGTATGCCCTTAGTCTTTCCTGATGTCTCCAGCCTTCAACCTCTGCTGCCAATAAGTTGAAAGGACAGCTGGAGACTGAAGTTGAGTATGGGTGACAGACCAGTCATAACTATTGTTTACCCAAGGATGAACTGGAAAGACAATCACCAAGCAGCTGGGCATCTCAAGTCTTGTTATCATCTCACTCTTAACAGAAGTGGGAGGCCAGACGCTGTATTCTGCCCCATGGGACAGGCACAAGTGACAAAATAAGCATTGCCACCTTCCAGCCCTTCATTCTTTTGCTTGTTTTTAATGGATTATGCACGTCAAGTTTCCTTCTTTTCAAGTACTGCAAATGGCCCTGGCACCCAGATGGACCACTCAGGTCCTCTTGGGCCAGCTTTTGGCTGGCAATCACTGAGACCAGCTACGTACCCAGGGACTCATCTTCATTACTCCCTAGGTTAGAGGGGCTAACTGGATGCTTAAAGGGAATTTTCTCCCCACCTCCTTCAGCCCCCCAGCATTTTGCTCCCCAGGTTGTCCAATTTCACAGTGCCATGCCTTTTCATGAGCCTGCCCTGGATTCCCATGTAATGACACAAATCTACTCCTGAGGCCCTGGTCCTCTTACCTTGGTCACCCCTCATAGTATCCTGTCTCCACCAATCCAGTCCTATCAGGGTTATGTACCCAACACATGCTTTCTGGGGCTCACATTCAAACCACAGTCCTCACATCTGTCATTTTTGGTGCCAGAGAAATCCCTGCACTGATACCTTCTCCCAAGTGCTGCCAAATTAACAGATGACATTGCTGCCACAGAAGCTCTGGAAGTGGCATAGAAGATGGGACTCTTGTACAGAAGTGATTGTTTCACCTTACTTGTAAAGCTCAGAGCCTAGAAATCTAGCTCAAGTATACAGTTCTGGGGGAAAGATCTGTTAAAGGAATCTTTTCCTAATTTTCATCACTGGAAAGATTCCTTGACCATTTTGATTCTTTTCTGGGCATTCTGATACAGTTTGTCAGGGGCTATAGTTAGCCTCCTGATGGTTTGTTCTTGCTCTCTCGTGAGGCTCTCCAACCCTCCCAGCTTTTCTTCTCCAGGGTCCCCAGTGGGCCTCGCAGACTCACCACAGGCGGACAAAGTGCTTGTCTGCTTCCCCTTCTCCCCTTCGACACTACGCTCTCAAGCCCCCGGGCCGCCCGCCTGCATTCATTTCCCCAGAAGCACAGGGGCCCCTGAGCAGCCCTTACCGCAGCTCTGGTAGAGCACTTCCAAGCCCTCCTTCCTGCAGGCTGTGTGTGTGGGCCACACTGCGCCTCCACTCCAGCCACTGCTGCCAGGAGCCATCAGGGTCCAGACAAGGAGGGCAGTCATGAACCTGGTCATAGAGAGAGTCTGCGGTGCCCAACCGAGAAACAATAGACACAGTCGGTAATAAGGCCCATGGGCTCTTCCTCTTCCCTCCAAGGGGGGTGCACGTCTACTTTCACTTCTCAAATCACAGGCTCTTGGGCATCTGCAGTGAGAAGCCAGAGGCAGTGGCAGGCTGCACTTGAATACAGTGCCAAGGGCCTGGGAACTTGGAGCACTGGGGTGGGGCTGGCAGGTCTGGTGCAGGATGGCTTTTGACCTTCTCCTTTCATGGAGATGAGGCCAGCAAAGTCCCCAGCTCTGCAAGCAGCTTTGCAGAGCCCCCTCCTCAGAAAGATGAACTACGGGCCACCTCCAGGGTTGCATTTGCACCTCAGGGCCTGCCAGCTCCCTGTGTGCTGTGAGTCAGGGACGGCTGAGGCCAGCAGGGAGTGTTAGGCACTGGGACACCAGGAATGAGGTCTGTGCCCTATATATTAGCATTTGACTGTCCCCAGGCTTTGGCTTTGCTATTGGGATTTCAGCAGCCCGGGGATTGAACTTAGACCCTTGTGCTTGCCAAGGAAGCGCTTATTCTACTGAGCCAGCTATCCAGCCCCCAAAGGCCTCCCTTTTATGGCTGTTTGACTGCTTGGTCACTGGTGACATCATTAATGTCACCCTCACTGTTGTTTTGAAGCCAAGAGGCCTTTCTGTTTCACCCATGGACCTCACCCCATCCCCAAGCTGCCTTCAATTAAGAGAGTGAAACAGCAGGCCAAGGCCAGCCCGGTCGAGCAGCAGCAGAGCACACACACTTCTGGTGGAGCAGCGTCTCTCCTAGCTCATGAGGTCAACGGGCAATTTCTGTTACTGGCTAAGCAGGAATTAAAGTTATCTTAAAGACTTGGTTTACTGGTACATGGAATTTAATTATCAATGAAGGGAAACAAATACATTGAGTTACTTGGTAGATAATCTGGATTTCTTGGGCAGTGTCAGGACTAGCAATTTGAACAAAAGGACAAGTTGGGACTGATTCTTCTTCAAGGTACCAGTCTACAAATAAGTTCAGTGATGGTGGCTTCAGCAGTGGTCCCCCAGGGTGATCTGGGCAGATGACTGTGTTAGTGGCCACCAAGGATATGTGAACCCATAGACTATTAGGTTGGCTTTCCCCAGCTGATAGTTTCTAGTCCAGTAAGTCTGGGAAGACCTGGGAGCTCTCTTTCTGCAATGTTCCCAGGTGATGGAGTGATGCAGTGCTGCGGGAGGTCACGACTCGAGGACCTCTGCCTTAGGTTACAGGATTTGGTTCTTCACTGATTATGTTTGTAAATGTCATGCAGTGCAGTGTGGCATTTCAATTCATGTATATGATAGACTATAAACAATAGGGGTCACTGGGATAGCCATCAGCACCAGCATCATTTTATTCTGGAGAACTATAAAGTCCTCTTCTACTTGTTGTTTTTGAAATTTACAGTAAAATGATACGGCCCTTAGCTACCGCACGGCCCCATAGAATGTCATGGGCTACTCCTCATACGAACTGGGCCTCTGTGCCTACCAACCTCGCCATCCCTTCCTTCTCCCCTATTTCCAAGGTGCCCATGGCTCCACTCTCACTTCTATGAGATCCGCGTTTGAGCCCTTGCACACAGGCGAGGACATGGCTTTGGTTTTCTGCACCTGACTTCCTTCACATAAAGTGATGTCTTCCAGTGCACACACATTGCTGCAGAATTTCGTTCTTTCTAAGAACTGAATAATATTTCACCATGGTGGTGTGATTTTTAAAAAAAGAAATCTTAGGGTATTTTTTGTGGTACCAAGAATTGAGCTTGGGGCATTGCGCTTGCCAGGTGGACACTCATGCCACTGAGCTGTCTCCCAGGCGAAAAAAGACTTCTTAATAAAACGTTATTTATTTATTTATTTATTTTTGCATGATAGATGGCATTTTAGTGCGTCATCATGATAGATGACCCATAGCAAACCCATATAGGAAAAAAATGAAGCAGCTTTTCCTAAGGATCTTTCCTTATTTTTTCTGCGTACTGAGAACCAGGATTTGACTAAAATCACTTGTGAGAGCCCATCTGCTTCAGAAATCCATCCACAGTGAAGTCTTCAGTTCTGTTAGGATTTGGACCTTAACTGCTCCCAGTTAAGGTCCAAAGGCCCAGCCTTTGGTGTCCCTGGTAAGTGGAGCCTCCTGGGAAAAGGTTGGGTCACTGGGATGTGTGACAGGAGGGGGCCTTCAGCCCTGGTCCCTTCGTTCTCTGTTTAGCTGCCCAGCTGCCACACACTGCCACGTATGGTGTTAACACAGGCTGCAAAGCTGTGGGCTCAAGTGACCAGGGAGTGAAACTTCTGAGGCCAAAGAAATTGTCCTTCTTTAAGTTGTTTTTCTCAATTATTTTGTCATAGCGACAGAAAGCTAACTAACATAAAAATTTAACCAGAAGCTCTATAAATACTCCAATAAATCCTTTCAGAATTTTTTGTTCTTTGTATAATAAAATTAGAATCAGTTTTTTTTTTTTTTTTTTTTTTTTTTTTTGAGAACCATGGATCGAACTCAGGCCCTTGCACTTCCCTTGCCAGGGAAGCGCTTATTTTACTAAGCCATCTCTCTGGCCCCCATTAGAATCAGTTTATGATCATTATGGTAAATATGGGTATGCGCATGTAAGTGGAAATCAGACATAGAGTCAGGCTCTGAGGTTGATCTCCAATCCTTTAGCAAGTTGTGGCTAAAACCTGTGTCTTTGGTGCCTTCTATATTCCGCTTCCACTTGGTTTTAGCTGTCTGCTCTTCCTGTGTCTCCTGTCTTCTCTTTTCATAGAGGGTATGTTGGGGATGGTGCCTTTCTATTCCTGTGGGGTGCAGCCATTAGTCCTGATGTGTTTGCTTTCTGCATGAGGAGACACCCAGCACATTAGTGGAGCGTGCTCCAGGCTGGCTGGCGGGGTGTGCAGCTTGAGCCCTGGGTTCTGTCCTTGGCCCTGCCCTGCACATTGCTGTGCTGCTCCCCTGCTCCGCTCCTGATGGCCATGGACTAAGCAGCTTGGAGTCGTTGTGCCCTTCCACCGTGATGCTCCTGCCTTGGGGCTCGCTGGCTGTGGGCTGAATCTTCCCCAGCTGTCAGCTGGATGAAAGCTTTTCTTCCTTAAGTTGTGAGCATCAGGTGTTGTGCCTGGCAACAGGAAAGCTAGTGCACAAGGTAGAGTTGTCAAGACGGCCAACACTTTGTGCTTAAGAAAACATGAAGAATGCAGAGGAGGGCTCTGCAGGCAGGCGCCCTACTATGAAAGGAAGTTAGGGGAAGCTGCCCCACGTGAGAAGGTGAGATTCTCTAGAGACTGAGTTGAGAAGAGAGGAAGCAGCAGCGGGGGGCGGGGGGCCTGCTGCTGACTGCGGTGAGGCATACTGTCCACAGGTGGGGCGCGCCACAGGAATCTTAAGGATGCATTCTGCAATGCTGGCCATGGAGAACTCAGGTGGCAGCCCTCTCCACTCTGTGGCCTTCGGCTACTCTGTGCTGCATGCACGTGTGCACGTGTGTGTGTATGTGTGTGTTTGTGCATGTGTTTGTGTGTGTGTGTAAAGGGAAGTTGTGCCCCTTGCCTCAGGGGCAGGTGCAGCAGAAGTGAAGGCCGCTGGAATATAGCTCCTGGGGAAGCCATTTGGTGTTTGTTTGCTGTCATATTTTTCCAGAAGGTTAAAGGAGGTTTGAGCCAATTTTCTTTCAATTTCACGTGCTGGCAGGGGTTGATAGCTACACCTCTTCTTTAACACTAAATACTGATGTATGGCCTTCTTTTTTCTCTGACAGCAAGTGTGATTTCAGCCCTATTTGTATTCAGTGGTGGCCCCTCTCCTCTAATTCCTCTCAGGTATTTATTACGGTCATGTGTCACATTGGAATGCTTTGGTCAACTACAGACCTTGCTTATGATGCTGCCTGACAGGAGCCTAATCTACCTTGGGTTTATTGCATATCTTCCTTACTTCATTTTTTCTTTTGTGCTTATTTCCGTCTCATGCTTTTGCTTAGTTCCTCATGGTCCATAAGCACATAAAATCCATTGCTATTGTGCCAGTAAGAAGCCACATCAAGTTATTGATGATGAAACCAAATTAACAGTGATGGAGGACTACAAAGGTGACAGTTACTGCTCTTGGGTCTGGCACAACCTGTGCCACCATAGGGACAGTCTTCAAGGAAAGCAAAGTGGCAGATGGGCTTGAAGGGTTGTTATCATTAAAGGCCAACCAGATTCACACAGATTTGAGAAGGATCTGTATCAGATGTGGGGAAACTTCCAAAGTCCTGCATTGAAGTCCAGAACAAGAAGTGTAATTTTCTCAGTACCATGACAACCGAGGCCAAAGCAAAAAGTTGTTTTCCGTGTCAAAAGCAAAGAAAGGCCAGACCCAACTGCAGTTTTGAATTTACTACTAGCTTTGGTGGCTTAAATGACTAAAGAATTTTATTCAGTGAATTGTAAGTCTATGAGCCTACAGGTGAAAGCAGCTGAATTTTTGAAAACTCTAGATCAGTTGATATCAGGGAAAGTTTACTTGCTAGAGCAAATCTTCAGTACCGTCTAAGTTTGTGTGATTGTATACTGAGATGTCCTACACAAAGACTAAACACTGAACAACAGAGCCCTTAAACGTATCCCCAAAGTTAAGCACCATGTGCCTTGCATTAGGCAACACTCTCCCTTTGTCTAGCACAGCCCTTACTCCTTCCCCTGGGCCTACCTCTGAGTCTCTCCCACAGTACAGAGGAAGGAGATAGGCTTGATCTCAACTTGCTTTTGTTTTATAGGTTCAGTGCAACCTAAAAACTGCTCCCCTGTTGTGAGGAAATCAGAAAGCCACATCATTTCCTGTGTAACACTGTTTATCAGCCCCCATTGGTGAGCTTTTACAGCTACTTTTACATCTTCTATTGGGTGAGCTACACAAATATCTCAGGATTTATACTGTCCTGCTGAGTTGATCAGGAGTCTTCTTCACAATTACTGAAGGAAAGGGCAAGATGCCCACAGTATCTTGAGGTCTTGAATCTCCACACTATATGTATGGATCTTATGGAACTGTACAGAAAGCAGCCATCTGCTTTCTGCAGTTGTCAACTTGCCTCAAATTGAGCCAACAATTTATTCAGCAAATGTTTATTAAGCATCTCCAGCTTGCCAACTATGGTTCCAAGTACCATGGATACAGCAAAAGTCTTATTTTTATATTGTTTGCATTCTAATGGGAAGCCATAGACAATGAACAAATTTGTTTAATTAAATTGTTTAATGAAAAGTAGACTTTGCTTGCTGAAAAAGTGCTTGGGTTCTATATAGAAAATTGGGCCGAATTTTCTGAAATATATTCAACTGGCTATGGATATGTATTATAAACTTTAAAACTTCCTCAGATGACTGCTCTAATGAATAAGTTGTATAAAGTTTATCTGAAAAACCACTCTCCTCCATTTTTTTAATGTTGCTGTATTTGTTATCATTATCAATGTTCAATTATTACAAGAACATAATATGCAAAGTATTTGGTTTCTAAACGGTTCTATAAATTATATGACAAATTAGAAACAAAAATGATTTTTGCTAGTGAAACATATTTGCTGGGCCAGCAAGGAGGTGGGTGCTATAGAGCAGTCTGATCAATTTTCCAATGATTTAAAGAGCAATAAATTGCAGCAGTCTCTGATTGAAGTAGAAAAAATTGCTCTAAGATTCAGGGAGGGAGGTCGAGTGTGAGACGACCAATGCTCATTCCTTACAAATTCTCTACAGCATGGGACAAATTAGCAACTTGCAGCTAAAATGCGCCCACTGAGGATGCCTTCAAGATTTCATCCTAATGAGAAGGAAACTGAGTTCAACAAACTGAAGGGAAACACTGGAGAGACCCAGAAATGCACTAAAGATTGGAGGAATGCTTTCCTGGAGTGGGGACAAGCAGGCCTAGTCTGCTTTTGTAGGTAGAACCACAGAATGTGCCTTCACCTCGGCTTGGTTAGACAGTTCCTAGCTGCCACCCCGGGGCTTGCTCTTGGCACATTTAAGCCACATTACCGGAGTGTTTGCTTTGCTGGATGGCCAGGTGGTAGCTGGGGTAACCAGCTGACCCAATATTTGAGCCAGACTCCAGGGGAATCTTTCTCTCCCTCCCTCCCTCCCTTTCTTCCTCCCTCCCTCTGCTTCTTCCTTTCCTTTTCTTCTCCTTTCTTCTGCTAGGGATTCAAACCCAAGGGCTTGAACATTCTAAGCATGCTTTCTACCACTGGCATATACTCCCTGGCCTCTCAGGGGCTTTCAAATTTGGACTTTTTGTTTCTAGTGATGGCTGCTGGATCCACCATTTTTTTTTCTTTTTTTTTTCCATTTATTTTTATTTTATTGAAATACAAATGTCAATCAGACAGTTTCAAAACACCATAGCCATACAGAGTCGATGAAATAATACATTGCAAACTGTTTTCATAACGTTTTGGTATTGTACAAGGTACATACATGATATTATATTTACAGGTTTTTATGTAGCTGAATTATATCAAAGATTCAATAATTATTTACCTAGTGGATGACCATAGCACTAAAAGCTGACATAATATCCTGTCCCACCACCAATAGTGCAGATCTTGCCTCTCATAGAATTATGTAGAAGCACAGCGTTATCTATCCCAACTGTACTGTCTATACACACA
>PVKA01034937.1:0-23064 GCA_004027165.1 Ctenomys sociabilis | reverse complement strand
TGATTTCACCCTTTTCATTCCTTATCGCTTGTACTTGAATTTTCTTTTGCCTCTTTTTGATGAGGTTGGCAAGAGGCTTATCAACTTTATTTAGTTTTTCAAAGAACCAGCTTTTTGTTTTGTGGATTCTTTGAACTGTTTTTTTCATCTCAATTGAGTTAATTTCTGCTCTAATCTTTATGATTTCTTCCCGTCTTTGGGCTCTGGGTTTTGTTTGCTCTTCTTTTTCTAGTTGTCGGAGGTGCAACATTAAGGTGGTAATTTGTTCCCTTTCCGTTTTCCTAATGTGTGAGTTTATAGCTATTATTTTCCCTCTAAGAACTGCTTTCATCACATCCCATAAATTCCGGTAAGTTGTACTTGAATTTTCATTGAATTGTAGATATTGCTGAATTTCTTCTATGACCCATTGATTGCTGAGTAGGATGTTGTTTAGTTTCCATGAATTTAGTGGGTTTTTCTGGTTTCTTTTGTCATTTATTTCCAATTTCATTGCATTGTGGTCAGATGGTATGCATGGGATAATTTCTATTTTCTTGCATATACTTAGGCATGACCTCTGGACTACTATGTGGTCTATCTTGGAAAATGACCAGTGTGCAGCTGAAAAAAATGTTTATTCAGCTGTGGTTGGGTGGAACACTCTGTATATGTCCACCAGGTCCATTTGGTCCAAGCTCTGGTTCAGTTCTGTTACTTCCTTGCTAATTTTTTGTCTGGTTGACCTCTCTTTTTGAGATAAGGGTGTGTCAAGATCTCCTGTTAAGATTGTCTTCTTAGAAATTAAGTTTTTCATGTCCCTTAAGATTTGTCTTACATAGTTGGGTGCTCCTGTGTTTGGTGCATAGATATTTATGAGTGTTACTTCTTGCTCTTGAGTTTTTACCCTGACCAATATATAGTGGCCTTCGTTGTGTCGTTTGATCATTCTTGGTTTGAAGTTGAGACTGTCTGAGAACACGATTGCTACTCCTGCTTTTTTCTGACGTGCTGGGGCATGCAGTATTGTTTTCCATCCTTTGACTTTGAGCCTATGAATGTCTTTTTGTATTAAGTGTGTCTTTTGTATACAGCATATTGTTGGATTTTGTTTCCTAATCCACTGTGCCAGTCTATTTCTCTTAATTGGAGAATTGAGTCCGTTTACATTGATGGTTATAATTGAAATGTGCTGACATATGTTTGTCATGATATTTAGCTGGTATTCTTTACTCCATTGTAACCTGTGTTTAATTGACTCTCCTGTTTAGTGGGTTCCTTCCATTCTCTTGCATGGAGTTCTGGTCATTGTGGTCTCTCTCTAGAACCTCTTTCAGCAGCCTGTGAAGGGATGGCTTTGTCCTCATGAAATTCTTTAGTTGTTCTTTGTCGTGGAAGTATTTCACTTCTCCATCAAACTTGAAAGAGAGTTTTGCAGGGTATAGTACTCTGGGCTTGAATTTGTTTTTGTGTAGGACTTGAAGAACTCTGCTCCATGCTCTCCTTGCCTTCATTGTTTGAGTAGAGTAGTCGGCTCTAATTCAGATGGGATTTCCTTTGAATGTGAGCTTCTTGTTCTCTCTAGCAGCTTTCAGTATATTATTTTTGTTTTGGATGTCTGCAATCTTAACTATTATATGTCTCGGTGTGTTTCTACTTGGATTGAGGTTATTTGATGTTCTGTATGCTTCGGTGACCCAAATGTTGGATGGTTTCCTCGTATTTGGGAGGTTTTCTGCAATTATTTCTTCCCAAATTCTTTTTATGTCATTTATATTGACTCCTTCATTCTAGTTGATACCAATTATTCTCACATTGTTCATTCTGGCGTCATCCTGCAGGTGATGGATTATTTTTTCCTACGTTCTTGTTGTTCTTTAGAGATCCTTTCTCACCTTTTCACTAGCTGCTCCGGCATCTTCAAGATCTGAAACTCTGTCTTCGCTTTCACTCAGACGGTTTTGTAGACTTTCTGATCTCCTCAATTTTTTTAGCCATGTCTTCTTTAAAGGTAGTTATTAATTCTTTTTCTGCTATGTTTCTTCCAAGTTGGATTTCCTCTGTATGTTTCTGGACTTATTTCATTATTTCAGATGCTGATTTCAAAAAGTTCTTTTTTGATTTCAGGACTTATTTCTGCTTTGAGTTCCTCATGATCTTTCTGTTGTTCTTTCTTTGCGTCAGATGCTGTTAATTCATATATATCAGTTGGAATAGTGCTCTCTTCACTTGTTCTGGGTGAGCGTCGTTCTTCCACCCAATGTTTCTGGAATTCATTCTTTATTTCAGATTCTATGTATTCAAATATTTCTTTTTTAATTTAGGGAATTTCTTCTCGTTTTATTTCCTCTATAGCTTTCTGCTGTTGTTCCTTTGCTGCTGTATCTGTTACTTCATTCGTTGCAGCTGAGTTAGTGTCCTCTGCCCTTCCTGATGGACTCGAGGTCTGGGATTGCATTTTTCCCCTTCTCTTTGTCATTTTGTATAGCACTGATCTTTGACCTTTGACGTAGTGCTTTGGTGCAGCTATAACCTTGGCTTGTTATGAGATTCGGTTGCCAGTCTATTAAGTTTAAGATTTTCCAGGTATGCCTATCCTGTGTCTTGCTGTTGTGTTCAGTTCCTTTTTTGCTGCAGCTCCTTTGGTTCCCCTCTGTTGGTTCCCGGGGTCAGCCCTCCTTTGTCAGGCATGGCATTCCCCAGGTGGGTGGGCCTGGGCTTTGGTGGGTCTTCTGGGCTCACAAAAGAATAGTGGATGATCTTATTCACTGAGTAGGCTGTACTGAGCTGGCCAGCTTGTGCTGGGTCCGGGTCTACAGGCCGTAACCCGAGAAGGCTGGGAAAGGTTCCTCTGGTGCAGTGGGCCTGGAGCCCTCACTCACAGGCCAGGCTGTGCTGGGTTTCGGTCCATAGCGTGGGGCCGTGGATTGCTGAGAAATGTCCCTCCGGTGTGGCAGGCTAGGAGTTCTCACTCCAGGCTGACCTGCACTGGGTCTGGGGCTATTGGGTGGGACCAGTAACCACCTGGAAATGTTTCTCTGGCACAGTGTGCCTGGAGCTGTCACCGGGCCACGGGGGGTGGCGGGCAGCTTAATCCCTGGAAAATGTATCTCAGGCACGACGGGTCTGGGGTTCTACACTCACTGACCTTTGATGCCCAGAAAATCGGGAAATTCCCACTCAGTTAGTGGGCTTTAGGTCAGGGGATCCAGGGAGGTTTTGGTGAGTGGATCCTGAGGTTTCAGGCCCGTCAGTGGCTTGGAGGGGTTGGGGAGAGGGATCCGTGTAGCGCATGTGGGAAGGAGCCAAAGGCTCTGCGTCAGACTCACCACCCTCTCACTGATCTGGGAAGCCTGGTGAGTCCTGTAAATTCGCTCTCGCTGGGAGGGCTTGGTAAGGGAACCCGGAGGCTGCTGGAGTCATCCACTGTCTCATGCTCGTCTCTGGCTGTGCGGGCGTGGACGGGATGGGGGAAGATGGCAGAGTGGGCCATGCTGTCTCTGGCCGGTCTCTGGGGCTGGACGGGTGCAGGTGGGATGGAGCAAGATGGCGGAGTCGGCCGTGCTGTCTCTGGAATCTGCATTGTTAAGGTGTCTTGAAACTCTCTGATTGACATTTGTAGTTCAATAAAAAAAAAAAAAAAGATTAGCAAGGAAGTAACAGAACTGAACCAGAGCTTGGAACAAATGGTCCTCGTGGACATATACAGAGTGTTCCACCCATCCACAGCTAAATACACATTTTTTTCAACTGTGCACGGGTCATTTCCCAAAATGCACCACATACTATTTCAGAGGTCATGTGTAAGTATGTACAGGAAAACAGAAATTACCCCATGCATATTATCTGACCACAGTGAAATGAAACTAGTAGTAAATGCCGAAAGAAACCAGAAAAACCTGCTAAATTCATGGAAAATAACTGCCTACTCAACAATTAATGGATCACAGAAAAACTAAAAAAAATAATCAACAATATTTTCAATTCAATGAAAATTCGACCAGAATTTATGGGACGTGATGAAAGCAGTTCTTAGAGGGAAAGTAAGAGCTATGAACTCACACATTAGGAAAATAGAATGAGCACAAATAAACACCCTAATGTTGCACCTCCCACAAGTAGAAAAAGAATAGCAGAGGAAACCCAGAGCACAAATATGGGAAGAACTCATAAAAATTGGAGCAGAAATTAATTCAATTGAGATGAAGACAACAGTTCAAAGAATCCACAAATCAAAAAGTTGGTTCTTTGAAAGACTAAATTAATTTCATAAGCCTCTAGCCAACCTCACCAGAAAGAGGAAAGAAAAACTTCAAGTACATGTAATAAGGAATGAAAAGTGTGAAAGCCTCACAGACTCAGTGGAAATTCAGAAGATTATCAGTAGAGACTTCGAGAATCTTTACACTCACAGAACAGAAGACACAGATGTAGTGGACACATACCTAGAAAGGTACAAATTACCAAAACTGAACCAAAAAGATATAACAAGTGTCAATAAGCCAATAACAGCCAACAAAATTCAAAACCTAATAAAGTCTACCAACAAAGAGAAGTCCAGTTCCTGATGGACTCATAGCTGAATTCTACAAGAAATTTATAGAAGATATAATTCACTTTCTCCACAAACTCTTCCACGAAGTTGAAAAGGAAAAAGTCCTCCCAAAATCATTTCTGGAGGCAAGTATAAGTCTCATTGAAAAACCAGGGAAAGACACAACCAAAAAGGAAAAATACAGGCCAATCTCCCTCATGAACATAGATGCAAAAATACTCAACAAAATCCTGGCAAATAGAATACAGCAAATCATCAAGAAGATCATACTCCATGACCAGGTAGGATTCATCTCAGGGATGCAAGGATGGTTCAATATTCCAAAACTATATAAATATAATACACTATATTAATGGACTAAAATCTAAAAACCACATGATCATCTCAACTGATGCAGAGAAAGCTTTTGACAAAGTCCAAAACTCATTCGTACATAAAGTCCTACAGAATAGTGAAATAGATGGACTCTACCTTAATTGATACAAGCCATGTATGACAACTCAAAAGCTATTATAATACTAAATGAGGAAAAACTGAACTTGTTTACTCTGAAATCTGGAACAAAACAAGGATATCCTCTAGCACACCTCCTATTCAATGTAGCTTTAGAATCATTAGCAACAGCTATTAGAAAAGAGGGAGAAATAAAAGGAATAAGAATAGTTAAAGAGGAAGTTAAATTATTACTATTTGCACAAGACATGATACTTTACTTGGAAAGCCCCAAAAATTCCACCAAGAAACTACTAGAACTGATTGGGAAATTCAGTAGCATAGCAGGATACAAAATCAATACTCAAAATTCAATAGTATTCCTCTACACAAATAACAAGCACACTGAAATGGAAACAATAGAAACAAAACCTTTTAGAATAACACTGTGGAAAATGAAATACCTTGGAATTCACTTAACCAAAAGGACAAAGATCTTTTTTACAGAAAATTCCAACACCGTAAGAAAAAATGTTATAGAGGATTTGAGAAAATGGAAAGATATTCCATTCTCCTGGATTGGAAGAACCAACATTGTGAAAATGACCATACTCCCAAAATTTCTGTACAGATTTAATGCAATCCCTATCAAACTTCCACCAACATACCTCCTAGACCTACATAAATCATTCCTAATATTTATTTGGATGCACAAACACCTAGAATAGCAAAGGAAATCATGGCCAATAAAGACAAGGCCCTAGGCATCACAATTCCTGAATTGAAATTATACTACAATGC
This sequence comes from Ctenomys sociabilis, assembly GCA_004027165.1. NCBI lineage: Eukaryota > Metazoa > Chordata > Mammalia > Rodentia > Ctenomyidae > Ctenomys > Ctenomys sociabilis. The sequence goes on along the minus strand of PVKA01034937.1, from coordinate 17,297 downwards.
CACTGTGCTAAAGTCAACATGGTATTGGCAACAAAATAGACCTGAAGATCAATGGAATACATTAGCAGACCCAAAGTCATCTACGATTACACTCAGCCATGTGATCTTCGACAAATGGGCTCAACAATCTCACTGGAAGAAAGATAGCCTCTTTAACAAATGGTGCTGGAAAAACTGGCTTTCTACATGCTGAAAACTAAAACTTGACCAAGTTCTATCACCATGCACTAAGTTAAAGTCAAAATTCATTAAAGATCTAAACATTAAAACAGAAGCACTCAATCTCCTGGAAGAGAAATAAGAGAAACTCTTGAAGACATAGGAGTCGGTAAAGAGTTCATGAATACATATACATTTGCATGGGAAGCGTTTGAAAGAATCAAGAACTGGGATCAACTCTTCTTGAGGTGTTTCTGAACATTAAAGAAATTGTCAACAATGTGAAAGGACAACCCTCATATTTTGAAAGAATCCTAAGTAGTAAGCAATCAGACAAAGGTTTGCTGTCTAGAATGTATAAAGAACTACAACATAACAGAGCCCTGAAATTCAAAAAGTCAATTCAGAAATGGGCATCTGAGATGGGGAGGTTGTGGAGAAAAGGGAACACTTCTCCAATGCTGTTAAGAAAGTAGACTGATACAACCATTGTGAAGATCAGTGCGGAGACTCCTCAAAATAGTAAGCCTGGAAATCCCATTCAAGCCGGCTATCCCCCTACTGGGTATTTTGCCAGAGGAACTGAAAACATTATATCATAGAGATATTTGTGTATCTATGTTTATAGCAGCATAATTTGTGATAGCACAATCTTGGAAACAACCAAGATATCGGTCACATGAGGAATTGTTGAAAAAGATGTGGTATTTCTACATAATGGAGTATTACTAAGGTATTAAGAATAAGTTTGAAGCACTTATATTGAAGCGCATATCATTTGAGTATATGTTCATTTGAACATATACTCGTAAGTGAAATAAACCAGACACAGATGTGGAAATATCGTATATTCTCCCTAGTTATAAGATAACAAATGAAGAAATACAAATAAAAATGTAAAACAACAACTAAAGACAATTGAGTCAGACAGCTAGGGCAAAATGAACGGCATATGCTGCATGGTAATAATCAGCTTTTCTTCTGGATGGTTAACCACCTAGGTTCACAGATCAAAATTGGACATATAGAAGCGTCTCAAGGCCAGCCAACATTTTGACCCTAGCCTTTCAAGGTCATTGAAGACTCAGGGCATAGGAGAACCTGTACTGTAACATTATGAATCTCAGTTGTGCCCTGAAATTTCTGATCAATGAGATTATGGAGCCACAGAGGAAAGAGTTTGATGATGTATATTGTGACTGGGGAGAGTCACATGGAGAGAAACTTTCTCTCAGGCTCTCATAGAGAGCAACCTGGTTAAGCATTGGCCGTGACTCATCTGCATGGGTGACACAGACAAAGAATCTACAGAGTATGGTACAGGATTCCAAGGTAAACCCTGAGGGGACTTCACTGAGTTCATCACAAACAAAAGCTACTCCTTTTCGTATATAAGTCTTGATCTATCTTTGTCTTAACCATACAGGAGAAATGCATAAACATGAGGTATATAATGTGGCCCCATAATAACAAGTTGAGCTGTAAATGGCTACAGTCAAGAACTTCTTCATATAAGTCACTATTATTGTGGAATTCTGCACTGTGTTGGGTTGTTTCCCCGTGTTCAGGCACCTAAATTGGTTCAATGACAATGGAGTGCTCATCCTTGACAGGTATAGAAAAAAAAGGGTATGCAAAGGAAGAGTCATGATGTGTGTGTCTATAGTACAGTTAGGGTAAATACTCCGTGTTTCTGCCTAACTCTATGAGAAGTAAGATTTGCACTAATAGTGGTTGGACAATACATTATGTTAGCTTCTAGTATTATGGACAATCACTGGGGAGAAAACAAGGTACAAAGTATTAATTATTGAATCTGTGATGTAATTGAGCTGTAAAATATAAGACAAGTGTATAGCTCCACCCTCTTCATTGTCTGATTAGAGACATGTGCTGTGATAATACCTGTAAGTATAATATCATGTATGCCCCTTGTACGACTCCAAAGCATTACAAAAACATTTTGTAATGTATTAGTTTATCGAATCTGTCTGGTTAATTTGTCTTGAAACTGTCTCATTGCTATTTTTTCTTCAATAAAATTGATAGTAATAAGAAAAAAAAAACCACAACGATGCAGGAGAAAATAATCCATCACCTGCAAAATGATGCCAAGATGAACAATGTGAGATTAATAGGCATCAGTGAGAAAGAAGGGGTCAATACAAATGATATAAAAAGAATATGGGTAGAAATAATAGCAGAAAACTCCCCAAATATGAGGAAACAATCAAACATTCAGTAACCGAAGCATATAGAATGCCAAATAACTTCACCCTAACTAAAAACACACCGGGACATATATTAGTCAAGATCACTGAAATACAAAACAAGAATAATATACTGAAACCTGCTAGAGAAAAGACACAGATCACAGGCAAGAATAGCATAAAGCAGAGTTCATCAAGTACTCTATGAAAACAAATTCCACCTCAGACTACTATACCTTGCAAAACTCTCTTTCAAGTTTGATGGAGAAGTGAAATACTTCCATGACAAAGAACAACTAAAGAATTTTGTGACAAAGCCATCCCTACACAGGCTACCTAAAGATGTTCTGGAGTGGGACCATAATGACCAGAACTCCATGAATGAGAACAGAAGAAATCCAATAAATAGGGCAACAAAACAAAACAAAACAAAACAAAACAAAACAAAACAAAAAACAAAAACAAAAAAAACACCGCAGGAAAAAGGAGTAAACAACAGCAGGTAAATAACATAATAATCATAAGTCAAAACATTTCAATTATAACCATCAATATAAATGGACTAAATTCACCAAATAAGAGAAATAGTCTGCCACAGTGGGGTAGAAATCAAAACCCAACAATATGCTTTATACAAGATACACACTTAACTCAAAATCACATTCGTAGTCTGAAACTCAAAGGATGGAAAACAGTACTGCAAGTCCCCAGCACCTCTGTCTTAGTTACTCTTCTCTCATTGCTGGGACAAATACCAACACCGAAAATGAAGGAAGTAAAGCTTTATTTAGCTCAAAGTTACTGGAGATGTCCGTCCATATTCAGCTGGCTCCAAGGCAGAGGCGCACATGGCAGAGAGCAACAGTTAATGGAAGCAGAACAGCAACAATGACAACAAAGAACAATTGTTAAAGAAAGAGTTTGCCTCTGTCTATCATATTCCACTCAGACTCTCTACCCCAGGATGGAATGTAGTGCTCACACCGATAATCATAGCAGTATTAAGACCTATTATCTGAAGCTTGGATCACAAATAAACCCAATGGATCATGAGTTAATCACAGGCTCTACAAGTGCCCACTGCTTGAGTACATGAGGTTTTTGGGGGACAAGTAGACAGAAACCATAATAAGTTCAGAAAAAAGCAGCGGTAGAAATTCTGTTCTCAGAGAGTCTCACCTTCAAACCAAGAAGGATCAAACAAAAGAAAGCCACAATGTGTTGGTTAGGGGAAAAACTAGAGAGGAAGACTGAAAACTCATAAATATCTATGTCCCAAACACAGGAGCACCCAACTATTTAAGACAACTCTTAATGGACATGAAAAATCTATTATCCAACACCACAATCTTAACAGGAGAGTTTAACACCCCCTTATCTCAAAAAGATAGGTCAACCATATAAAAAAAAAATAGCAAAGAAGTAGCAGAACTGAACCAGAACTTGGAAACAATGGACATGGTGGAAATGTACAGAGTGTGCCACACAACTACTGCTGAATACACATTTTGTTCAACTACACAAGGGTCATTTCCTAAAATATACTACATAGTAGTTCATAGGTCATGCTTAAGTATATGCAAGAAAACAGAAATTATCCCATACATATGATCTGTTCACAGTTCAATGAAACTGGAAATAAATGACAAAAGAAACAAGAAAAAGTCCCTAAATATAAGGAAATTAAACAACACCCTACTCAGTAATCAAGGGGTCACAGATGAAATTAAACAAGAAACTCAACAATATCTACAATTCAATGAAAATTCAACAACAACTTATCAGAATTTATGTGAAAGAATTTTTAAGAGGGAAAATCATAGCTATGAATTCAGGCATTAAGAAAACAGAATAGCCACAAGTAAATACCCTAATGTGGCAGCTCGGACATCTAGAAAAGGAAGAGCAAACCAAACCCACAGTGCAAAGACGGGAAAAAATCATAAAATTTACAGCAGAAATTAATTCAATGGATATGAAAGTAAAGTTCAAATACTCAATGAATCAAAAAGCTGCTTCTTTGAAAGACTAAATAAAATCAATAAACCCCTAGCTATCCTCATCAAAAAGAGGAAAGAAAAAAATTCAAATAGAAGCAATAAGGAATGAAAATGGTGTACTCATCACAGATCCAGTGGAAATTCAGAATATTACCAATACCTACTTTCGAATCTTTAAGCTCACGGAATAGAAGACACAGAAAAAATGGACAGATTCTGCAAAAGGTAAAAATTGCCAAAGCTGAATCAAGAGGATATAACAACTCTCCATAACTCAGTAACTGTCAATGAAATACGAAATGTAATAAAAAGCTGCTGACAAAGAAGAGTCCAGGTCCTGATGGATACACAGGTTAATTCTACAAGAAATTTATAGAAGATATAATCTCTACACTCCTCATAATCTTCAGTGAAACTGAAAAGGAAGCATTCCTCCCCAAATCATTCCTGAAGGGAAGTATTATACTTATTCAAAAACCAGGGAAAAACACAACTAAAAAAGGGAACTACAGGTGAATCTCCCTCATGAACATGGATGCAAAAATCCTCAATAAAATCCTAGCAAATAGAATAGAGCAAATCATCAAGAAGATCATACTGGGGCTGGAGAGATGCCTCAGTGGAATAAGTACTTCCCTGGCAAGTGCAAAGACCTGAGTTCAATCCCTGGTTCTGCCAAAAAATAAAAAATAAAAATGAGTTTGGAAATGCTGTTTTTTTTTTTGTTTGTTTGTTTGTCTTTTTTTTTTTTTTAAAAAAAAAAGATCATACACCATGACCAGGTAGGATTCATCCCGGGGATGTAAGGATGGTTCAGTATTCTATAAATGTAATACAGTATAATAGACTGAAATTTAGAAATCACATGATAACCTCAATTTATGCAGAAAAAGTATTTGACAAAGTTCAACATTCACTCATATTCAAAGTCCTGCAGAAAACTGGAATAAAACACTGCTTCTTCAATTTGATCAAAGCCATCTATGACAACCCAAGGGTTAATATTATTCTAAATGAGGAAAACTGAAATCATTTAGTCTTAGATTAAGTACAAGACAAGGATGTCATCTATTACATCTCCTATTCAATGTAGTTTTGGAATGATTAGATGGATCCATTAGACAAGAGGAAGAAATAAAAGGAATAACTATACATAATGAAGTAGTTAAATTATCTTTATTTACAGATGACATGATGCTTAAATTGTAATACCCAAAACCTCCACCAAGAGGCTGCTAGAATTTATACACAAATTCAGTCGCATAGCAATACTACTGCTATGCATAGTCAATACACAAACCTCAGTAGCTTTCCTCTTCACAGATAACAAACACAGTTGGAGGGAATCTATAGAAACAATATACATTTTACAATTGCACCACGGAAAATGAAATACCTTGGAACTCAATTGGCCAAAGAAGTCAAAGATTTTTTCACAGAAAATTACAGTACCATAAAAAAGAGATTGTAGAGGATCTCAGAAAATGGAATGATATTCCATGCTCCTGTATAGGAAGAACCAACATTGTGAAGATGACCATACTCCCAAAATTGATTCACAGATTTAATGCAATCCTTATCAAATCCACCAACATACCTCCCAGACTAGTGAAATCGTTCCTAAGATGTGTTTGGAACAAGAGACCTAGAATTTTAAAGACTGTACTGGCCAACAAGACAAGGCAGTAGGCATCATAATTCCCGACTTAAATTTATACTGAAAAGCTACTGTGATAAAATCGACATGGTATTGGCAATGAAATAGACCTGAGGATCAATGCAATAGATTAGAAGATGCAGATCCCTCTCCTAACACACGCGGCCACATGATCTTCAAAAAAGCAGCCAAAGACTTTTACAGAAAGAAAGGAAGCCTCTTCAACAAATGGTGGTGGAAAAACTGGCTCTCTACATGCAAAAAACTAAAACTCGACCTAAGTCTATCACTATGCAGTGAGATTAAAGTCAAAATGGATTAAAGATCTAAACATTAAAACAGAAACACTTGAAAACATAGTGGTAGGCAAAGATTTCACGAACAAACATGCATTCACATGGGAAACACTTGAAAGAATCAATAACTGGGCCCAACACTTTTTGAGAGGTTTTTGCACGTCAAAATAAATTATCAACAATGTGAAAAGACAGCCCACAAATTTCAAAATAATCTTAACTAATAAGCACTCATATAAAATCTCTCTAGAATTTATAAAGAACTAAAATGCAGTAGAGCCCCCAAATTTAAAGACCCAATCTAGAAATGGGCATCTGAGATGAATACACACTTCTCAGAGGACGAAATTAAAGAAGCAAATAAATATATGAAAAAATGCTCCACATCGCTAGTTGTCTGTGAAATGCAAGTTAAAACCTCACTGAGATACCATCACACTCCAGGAAGAATGGTTATCATAAAGAAATCAACCAACAACAAATGTTGGAGAGGATGTGGGGAAAAGGGAACACTTTTCCACTGCTGGTGGGAATGTAGACTGGTACAACCATTGTGGAGATCGGTTTGGAGACTCCTCACAAAAGTAGGACTGGAAATCCCATCAAAGCCAGCTCTACCCCTACTGGGAATTTTCCCATAGGAACTGAAAACATCATAACATAGTGATATTTGTGTACTTATGTTTATAGCAGAACAATTTGTGATAGCCAAATCTTGGAAACAACCATGATGAATGCTTGAAAAAGATGTGGTCTTTTTATACAATGCAGTATTGCTCAGCTATAAAGAATGATAAACTTGAAGCTTTTATATTGAAGTGGATATCACTTGAACATATACTCTTAAGTGAAATTAACCAGACTCACATGTGCAAATATTGTATAGTCTTCCTAGTATAAGAACTCAAAAGAAGAAATACAAACAGAAAGTTATAACACAATTTAAGGAACGTGAGAACTTGAAGATTGGACACAGAAGAGAGCGTAAGGAGAACATCTGGAAAACAGGACAGGGAAAATGCCATATATTTGTACACACAAGTTGTTCAAAACAAAGATCCTATGAAACATCAGCAGGTTTTTGAATCTTGCAGTTAAATGGTAGTATTCTCAACCCGACTATCTATATCCATTGATATCTGTGAACTAAGCAACTGCACTGAAGATAGCAATGTGTAATATAAGGGTCACGCTTGTTATGCCTACCATTCTGGTCTGCTAAAAACATATTTACTGTCACGACATAACAATTTTTACCATAGTGTCTCACAAGTAAAATTTTTGGGGGCGTAATAAATGAAAAAACAAACACAAGGCAAAATTTGTTGCAGGACTGTTCTGCTACAAGGGTGCATATGGTAGATTTCTAAATTTCTGTGTACTAATATGTGTATAGTACTATGTTTTAATTTCTTTCCTCATAGTCCGTAAGGACTTCAAATTTGGCACATCAATACTTGATAGAAAATATCTTTTCCACGTTATGCCTAAGATGTTTGATATTTAGAGAGATAGCATATACTGAACTGTATATGTTGCTGGGTATTAATCACCTTCTCTTGTGGATGCTTAACAACCTAAATTTATGGATGCAAAATTGGAATAATGGAAGGTCTGTAAGTTCAGCCAACATTTTGACCCTAGCCTTTCAAGGTCAGTGAAGACTCAGGATGTAAGAGAACCTGTAGTGTAACACCATGTAAGTCAGTTGTGTCTCAAATTTTCTGAAGAAAGAGATTATGGAGCTACAGAGGAATGTGGTCGATGATGGATAGTCTGCCTAAGAGAGTCACATGGAGAGAAAACATTCTCTCAGGCTTTCACAGAGAGCAAATCGGTCAAGCAGTGGCCGTGACTCATCCACATGGCTGATACTGAAAGGATCTACAAAGTGAGGTACAGGGTTACAGGATAAAACCTGAGGGGACTTGACTCACCTCATCAGATAGTAAAGTTATATTTTTTGTTATATAGCTCTTGCTTTATCTCAGTCTTAACCATCCACCAGAAAAGTATAAAAAATGATATACATAAAATAAAGCCATGGGTCTGGGGAGATGGCTCAGTGGAATAAGCACTTGCTTGACAAGCACAAGGGCCTGAGTTCAATCCCCGGTTCTGCCAAAAAAAAGATAATAAAGCCATAATTATGGTGGTTTTACAATAGCACATGACACCTGATAACTATTTGATATTTTAGTGTCATTAAGAAATAATAGCTATGTTTAAAATTGTATCTTTCACTTTATTATATAATTGATAAGTAAACTGTTCTTTAATTCACAAAATAAAAATTTCCATGACTTAAAAACATAAAGCTGACCTGTAAATGCCTCTAGTCAACAAATTCTGTGCATAATCCACTACTATAGTGGACTGCTGTTTCGCTGAACTCAAGCACCTATAATAATTGAATAACTATAGAATACCCATCTTTGACAGGACTAAACAAAAAGGCGATACAAAGGAAGGACCATTATGTGTTTGTATAAACAGTACAGTTAGGATAAATATGCAGCACTTCTGAATAATTCTATGAGAAGAAAGATATGCACTAATAAAATTTTGACAGGATATCCAGTCTGCTCTTTGTACCATGGATAATCACTAGGAAGATAACAATGTAAAAAATATTAATTATTGGAGGTGTATTATAATTCAGCTTTAAAAATGATAGGTATACAGCTATATTCTCCTAATTCAATGAATAGAGGCATCTGCTCTAATAGTGTTTGTAAATAGAATATCATGTATGCACCTTGTACAACAAATACTTACTAAGAAAACTATATGCAATGTATTAGTTATTGAATCTGTTCTACTAATTTGATTTGAAACTGTCTCATTGCTATTTGTTCTTCAATAAAATTATGAAAAAATAAAGAATGTGAGATTTTTCTTGTTAGATTGAGATCTCCAAACTTTTACTGAACTTGTTCTTTCCATTCACTTCGTGCACTTTAATGGGTACTCCTCCTGTTCCATGTGTCCCAGGAATCAGTCTTATCATTTTGGGGATCCTATTATGGCTTTGTAACTATAACCCTGGGTTCTGTTTCTCCACAACCTTTTGCTTTTATCTTCACAATCTCCATATCTCTTTTCACTCCAAACTTGTATGGACTGTTTTTTGTTTGTTTGTTTGTTTGTTTTTGTTTTTGTTTTTGCCAGGATTAAATGGAAACCTATTGATTAATGTTCTGGGAAGGATAAGTAAACTCTAATTCAATGTACCAATGAATGTGTAGAAGATGACACCTTGATATCCTTCTCTATTCTGATGCTTTACTCGTTCTTCAGTTATATAAGCAAAACCAATACACTGGTTAACACCAAACTCCTACTTCATACAATGGAAAAAGCCCTTATTAAGACTTCATTTCTTTGTAGCACTTGTACCCTCCCATTTCAAAGCCTGCTTTGTTAGCATTATTCACCCCTACCCAAAAATGAGTTCTACTTTCCTTTTAGAGACTATTTTGCCCTTCCTGAATTTAATGTCTTCATTCCCAACTCAAGGCAAAGAACCTTGCACATACTTTCTACAGACAGCCTTCAGAAAGAATACCAGAGCAGTCTATATCCTCAGTTCCTTATGTACCATCCTGTGGTCACTCTTTCTGGCTCTTCCAATCCTAATAAGTCTTTTGTTCTCTTTCTCTCCATTAGAAAATGACTAATGTTACTTGAATGACGATTGGGACATTTCCTTCACCCTATTTACTGTTTTCCCATATGCATGGACTCTTTTCTGTATTATGCACATACTATGTTCCATCCTCTGTCTTTTTAAAAAATATTATATATTGGACCTTCTCTCTTTCTATTTCCAGTTCTATACCCTCTGCTGCTACAACATTTGAGAACCATATGTCCCTTATTTGTCCTCAAATATGCCAATTTCAATCCAGTTCTTGACTCTGCACAGTAGAAGCTTCTTCATGATGTCACCAACCTGCTTCATTATCCAAATCTGGTTCCCTCACAAAGACTAGGAACATATTTTCTGCTGCATGACTGGTTTATTTATGAAAGGAGTTTATATAAGACTAGTTCTCTAGCAGCCTATATCATCACTGAAAGCTTTCATGATACAATTCCTACTCTCTCCAAACAGGAGACAAACCAGGCATAGGTACTGGAGTCAAGCCAAACTTCACAGCCAGTAGACCTCATTCCACTCTCTAGAGCACTCACACATATCAAATAGGAAAATACCAATCTTTACACAAAATCTAAACCTTGTTAGCTACTCAAACACACTGTCATGGAGATATGAGCATTTTTATGGAGAGATCAGAAAAAACAAGAACTTATACCTGCACATCCTAAAATTTTAGAGTTAGTCAATCACTGAGAGTTGTGACAGACATTATTGCAAGATCCAAATTTTAGACATAACATTTGTGAAGATATTGTGGTAGTTATATTAACAAAACAGCTACTAAACTTGTCTCCATTTCCTACTATATCTTCATTCTTCTATCTTACTACCCATCTCAAGAACAAATTCTCCACAAAAGGTAGAAGTAGAGAAGGAGCAGTGATACTGTCCACAAGAATTTTTCGTGCTCTGGTCTCTAGTTCAAACCCCAACTGCAAACCTTCACAAACCCTCCATTATGCACAAAACTGAAAACAGGTTTCCTGAAAGCAATCCACACCACTTGGCAAAAGCTTATCCTCATCCCAATGCTCTGACAAGGCCACTTCCAAACTGTGTATCATGGTGTCTTTGGCAAAATGGCCTACTCGCCATGTGTCAGCTACACCTTTGAGTACTGTTTCTTCATGCAATGTAACATCTCTTCAAGCCTTGTGGTCCTGGTTACCTTACCTACAGCATGCAGACCTGGTTCAAAGGCAACCTGTGGTAGTTTCCTTCTTCTATACTGGTTATTAGAATGAAAGATCTAAGAACATCAGCCAAGATTCAATCCTTATACTGTTCATTGTGGCATATACATGTTTTTACTCTTACTATTGAAAAGCCCCATCATGTAGTGCCATACCTATTTCTGTATCTCTCATGTCCATATGTATTATAATATCTGTATATCTGTATATGAATATGTATATAATTTTGATATCTGCATTTATTGTTATATTGGTTTATATTATTTGCAGTTCTAGTAACACTTCATTACACCACTTTTGTATCCACTAATGAGTCTATTCCCATAAAGTGGTCCAATACATCGAGTCACAATCTGGCAGTGGTGCTTGAGACACCCAAAACCATTCCATAACTATAGAACATCAGATCATCAAAATACTATAGAGTGTTTAAGCTTAATTTGTCACAGTGCATTAATAAAATTTTTCTTTCACTGAACCTCGAGGCCTTCAATCTATTGTCAACAGATAATTCACACAAATGATCTTATTGATGGCCACCTCAATGCTTCTGTCATTCAAAACAATTATACTTTATACTTTTTCTCATTATTCTAAAATATCCAAAACATTGCTGAAACATCAGGCACAAAAAGTAAAGCCATATTGATATGTTGAGCTGCAAATGGCTCAAGTCAACAACTTCTGACATTGCTAGTTCTGTGGATAACCCACTACTTTTACAGTTCACTGGACTATATTGGATTATTTTGCTGAATTCATGCACTTATAATATTTGAATGGCAATGAAATTCCCATCTCTGGCAATACTAAACAAAAAAGAGGGATATAAATGAAGGACCATTTTATAGTGAAAAACTACATATCTGTATATACAAATTAGTTAGGTTAGATATACAGCTACTTTCTCTTAGTTCAATGAGAAGAAAGATTTGTACTAAGAGTGTTTAGACAACAATGTGGAATGTATTAAGTATTGCAAATGTCCTAATGACCTGTTTTAAAAATGTCTCATTGCTATTTTTTCTCAATAAAATTAATTTTTTTAAAAAAATGATGAATTTGTTATTCTTATTGACTAAGTGGCCTCCAACACCTATACCTTCTATCACATGTACATCACAGAAATCAATTTTTCCCTCTTTGGAATCATAGTGATACCTTCTTTATTATACCATAATCTCTTATTTTCAACAACATTTTTCTTTTCGCTTCACACACCCCACACCTCTGTTCACACAAATTTTGTATGACACTTTTCCCTCAACAATTTCTCGCCAAGCTCCCCTGGCCTCCTTGACAATAGTACAAAATGACCTGAAATCCATTGACATTATTTGCCTACATATACTTCAATATATTCTTGAACATTGTTTCTGTGGCACTTTGGTATATGACTGTACATTTCACACTGTCTTCCCTCTTCAATTCTTGGGCAAAAGAGATACACTGTCTCATAACACAAATCCCAGCTAGTACAACAAGAGATCCTGTGTATTAGTATTAATCTCCCCCTAGCTCTGGGTTGTAGCCCCCCACCAAAGCAGCGTATTAACCATCTTGATTTCCTCTCTAAAAATGAGATTTTCTTGCTTTCTTGCTATTTTTTGGTTCTTTTTGAATTTGCATCCCAAATTTCTCACGCAGACAGTATCACTATATTAGATTTGCTACAAAAATCATACATAATGAATATCAAAATCAGACTGCTTTCTCATTTCCTTCTGGGCTATCATGTGAGCTCTCATTCTGTCTCAAGCTTTGACCTTATCTACTTCTAAGACACTTTTATGTTTATATCTAAGCATCAGAAAAGGACAGGCATTAGGCCTACTTGCCTTCCAAAGTTTGAATTCTATGCCTAATTAGGCAAAAAAAAACCCCAACATTTTAATTAAGGCTTGACTTTTCAGTGCATATGTCTCAGCACCTGGTACACTCCTTCCCAAGGCCCAAAAGATTGCTATCAACCAGCTCAAACAGGTGGAGTTTTGCACAATCTCTCTTATATTCTCAAGCACCATGCTTTAACCCTTGTCTTTCTGTCCTTATTTTAATTGCTACATTCAGCTCTTTCATGCTTTTTTTACCTTATGCCACTCATCTGTCACAAATCTTGCAAATGTCCTCCCAATATGTAACTCTTCATACTCCACCACCTCTGTATGCACAGACCTCCTTGATTTTTCACTCATCTGCTTCCAGCGCATATCATGTGAATGTATCTTGTATGGTCTTGAAGTTTTTTATTCTTGAAAAAATTCCATAGATCACCCGGTTCAAAGCAAGTCAAGGCATCATTGAGACTATCATGATGCTCATGCTTCCTGTCACCTACAAGAAATGATTAAGGCAGCAGTATTCTGTACAGCCAAAACTTCACATAGAGCAGAATCCATTCAACTCACATAAAAATCTCTGTCATTAAAGATAAAAGTGTCTATATTTACACAGAAACGATAAGGTATCCTATACCCAAATGGTGCTACATGTCACAAGGTAAAAATTCTATACATAAAACAGATCAGAATAAAATGCATGAAAAATAAATTAATAAATCTACACAAAATTTCTCCTAATTCAATGTTGAAAGGTGAAGTCTTCTATCCCTTAGAGCTGCAGTCAATCATTGAAAGACCTATGAAATAAATTGCTCTTCGGATAAATATCTTACACGGTTAATTTGTGGAAATAATGAGGCATATAGAACAGCAAAACGAGTAGCTGTTAACCCTCTCTCCATTCCCTGATTCCTTTTCCCTCTTATATCCTCTTAATCACCACAAGAAATAGGCCTACATAACAATTGGTAGATCATGAGAAACAGTGGTGGTTTCTCCTTTCAATATTGGTATTTCCTGAAAACTTACAAATTAAATTCCTTTAATCTTTCCACAAGGAGTTCCATATCAGATCATTCCCTCTCTTCAAATTTCTACAGAATCATGTATATGTCACCCCTACTCTCATGAGCTCCATTCAAAGGAATATAATACAAAATGTGTCATATACCAAGACAACCACTCCCAGTACAACCTCAGTTCTGCTACCATTCCACCATCAGTTTCAGAGTTAGCTCCACAGTACTGGTTGCCAAATTGTCTTTAGTCACATAACTCAAGTAACAACAAAACAAACAAAATCTAGATGCTTCCTTCTCACAAGATACAACTTCTGAGAATGTATACTGGACTTGCTTACGTGAAACCAACAATTATCCATACCAGCTTATATCCTCCTAATTGAGATCTTCTCATCTCCCACTTTGGATTCCAAACCTTCACCCAAATTCATGCAGATCTGAATTTATTTAATACAGTTTCCATAAACATAACCTGGTTGTTCCACATGCCATAATCTCAATGCATGGTGAAAGTGAAAATGTGTAATAACCTTCTTAATCATAGGCTATGTTTTACTTTCAGATTCACTTAGACTGGAGTTAAACTCCTACCATTTTCCTTTTCTAACTTAGGTCTCTTCCCTTCAGACTTCTTAGGTGCAGCACTTTTAAGATTCTACACAGAATGTTTCACATTATCTTCACATTCCTGACCTTTAATTCAAACCTATCCTCAGTCCTTTCAAATTCCTTACTATGGACAACAGAACTGTTGATTTTACACTCGTTTCCTGAGTTTCTGCTGCCAAAGCCTGAGAGAGGAGTCAAGAGCAGCACTTTATTAATTTGTAGGAAAGAGTGGGCAGTGACATAGAATTCCTAACTTACTGCTTGGTCCTCAGAATCTGTTTTTTTTTTTTTTTTTTACCCTATTTCCCCTCCTTCTCAAAGTGTTGTGTGTGTAGATATATCTGCTCTGCACAAATAGATCTGGAGACTCTGGCTAAAAGTAAAATATGCTGAGGTCTCTAAATCCCCCAAAGAAATTTTGAATCCCTCACTTTGTAGCTGGGTAACCAACTCAATCTTCCCTTCCACAAACCATCCCCTTTCACCAACTCCAGGATTTAAATCATCCTGTCAAACTTCAAACCATTCATCAACTATCCGTTGTCAATTATGACTCTACTCACTGTCTTGTTTCCTAGAGAAAGCTAATATGTGCCTCACCTTTTTTCTTCCAAATTATGTTCTCCCCCCCCCGTTTTCTATTTAAAAGTGCCACAGCAATATGTCCTTCTACACTGTGACTGGTGGAATGCTTTCTGTCTTAGTTACTTTATTCTCATTGTTGAAACAAAATGCCTTTCACCTAAAATTAAGGAAAGAAAGGTTTATTTATCTCTCAGTTTGTGGAGGATTCAGTCCATAATCAATCTTATTCTGAGACAGACTGCTATAGCACAGGAACAGCATTTCACATTGGCAGAAGACAGAAAAAACAAGAAAAAAAAGAGGAGTGAATATCTTTCTCTCCCATATATTATATGCAAGACATCCACCTACACCATTCCATGCCCTCCTAATCCACAGGTTTAGGATAATTACAAATTAAAGTTTCTGGATCCCTGCTGAGTTGCTTAGTTAAACTTTAAACTTTTCAAGTTGACACAATATATTTAGCATTACCCATGGGAACAGATTTGACATACATATTATTGGACACATAAAACTCCAAATCGTCATGACCAAAACAGTCTACAGAGGAGTATATAATAGAAAAAGTCCGAGAAATTGTTTATAATTACATCATAATAAAAGCTGTTAGAGGAAAGAAATAGATTATCTATAAATAAAGCCCCATCAGAATCAAGGCAGACTTCTCAATTTAAATCATCAAATAAAGAAGATCTTGGATTGAAGTATTTCAAATTTGAAAAGAAAAAGCTTTCAATGCAGAGTGATGTACTCTATAAAATTATCTTTTAAATTAAATGGAGAAATAAGATACTTCAATGACAAAAAACAACTGAAAAATTTTTTTTGGCAGAAAATGGATTTGAACTCAGGCCCTTGCACTTGCCAGGGAAGCACTTATTATACTGAGGCATCTCCCCAATCTTTCAGGCCCTCAACTGAAGAAATCTGTGACAATGAAACCAAGTTTCCAAATAGTACTGAAATTTATTCTAGGCAGAGATAAAAAATGACTATAATTCCAAAACAACAACAAAAGGAAACCACCAGGCAGCAAGTAAATGAAGTGTTAAAACAGGGAAGCAACTGTGGAAAAATAGTAGGACAAAGATCAACCAATACATGTCAGTTTTAACCATCAATGTAAATGGCCTCAATTCACCAATAAAAAGAAAAATCCTTGAAGAATGGAACAAGAAACAAACTCCAACAGTATGCACTACATGAGAAACATATTTAACTCTAAGATGAAGTTATAAGCTGAAAGTCAGAAGGTAGAAAAAAATATTCCATTATAACAGGAACGCAGAAAGAAGCAGGAGCTGCTATTCTGAGAGCAGAAAATGTGTATTGAAACAGACAGTGATTAAAAAAGATAAAGAAAGTCACTAAATTCTTGTTAGGATAAAATTTCAATAGGAAGAGATGACAATTACAAATCAATGTACAACAAATAAGGTAGAACAAAGAATAGGTAAAGCAGTTAAATTATCACTATTTGCACATGACATGATACTTTAGTTGGAAGACCCCAAAAATTCCACCAAGAAACTACTAGAACTGATAAGGAAATTCAGTAGCATAGCAGGATACAAAATCAATACTCAAAAGTAAATAGTATACCTCTACACAGATAACAAACATACTGAAAGGGAAACAATAGAAACAATATCTTTTACAATAGCACCGTGGAAAATGAAATACCTTGGGATTCACTTAACCAAGGAAGTCAAAGATCTTTTCATGGAAAATTACAACACCCTAGGAAAAGGAATTATAGAGGATTTCAGAAAATGGAAAGATACTCCATGCTACAGGATAGGAAGAACCAACATCGGGAAGATGGCCATACTCCCAAAATTGCTGTACAGATTTAATGCAATCCCTATCAAATTGCCACCAACATACCTCCCAGATATAGAGAAATCAATACTAAAATTTATTTGGAACCACAAGCAACCTAGAATAGCAAAGGCAATCCTGGCCAATCAAGACAAGACAGGAGGCATCACAATTCCTGATTTGAAATTATACTACAAAGCCACTGTGATAAAATCAACATGGTATTGGCAACAAAAT